>CAUYQU010035838.1:0-117060 GCA_963574635.1 Cheracebus regulus
AGATATTAAATTACAAAACAAAATGCCCATTGATAATAGACTGGACAGGGAAAATGTGGCACATATACACCATGGAATACTATGCAGCCATAAAAAACAATGAGTTCGTGTCCTTTGTAGGGACATGGATGAACCTGGAAACCATCATTCTCAGCAAACTGACACAGGAACAGAAAATCAAACACCACATGTTCTCACTCATAGGTGGGTGTTGAACAATGAGAACACATGGGCACAGGGAGGGGAGCATCACACACTGGAGTCTGTGGGGAGGAACTAGGGGAGGGTCAGCGGGGGGTGGTGAGTTGGGGAAGGATAACATGGGGAAAATGCCAGATATAGGTGATGGGGGGAAGGCAGCAAACCACATTGCCATGTATGTACCTATGCAGCAATCTTGCATGTTCTTCACATGTACCCCAAAACGTAAAATGCAATAAAATATATATTAAAAAAAAAAGAAACAAAATAGCACTACAGAGTTTTTTGGGGGAGTGATTACATTATTTTGTGTTTTCACATTATAGCAGTTTTACAACTCTGTATTTTTGAGAACCAAAAGGAATTAATTTGTTGTATGATATTAAAATAAATTTAAGTAATAGTTTAATAAAAGATTATATATGAGCACTTTGGGAGGCCAAGGCAGATAGATTGCTTAAGCCCAGGAGTCTGAGACCAGACTGAGCAAGATAACAAAATCTCATCTTTATAAAAACAAAAAACAAAAACAAAAAAAACAGAAAAATTTTAGCCAAGTGTGGTGGTGTGCACCTGCAGTCCCAGCTACTCAGGCGGCTGAGGTGGGAGGATCACCTGAGACCAGGGAGGCTGAGGCTATAATTGCACTACTGCACTCTAGCCTGGGAGACAAAGCGAGACTTTGTCATATATATAAATGCAAAATGCATATAAAGATTATATGGGCACTCGATTTTATATTATTTAAAAATCATTGACAGTTTTAATAGCATGAGAAGCAGTGAGGACACCCCCAGTAGACCCAGCCCACCCAGTGCACACATGCTCAGTACCACAGGTGTTCAGATGCTCTTAGATCTTCTTGACCTCCTTCAAGTTCAGGTCAGTCACCTGAGTCCTCCCCAGTGTTTAGGAAAAATTGTTATACAGCATTCAAACGTTTTAAACCTTTCCTTTTTAAGGAGACTAAAGGCAAATGTTTAAATATTGCTATGGTTTCCATGTGTCTTCCCCAAAAAATGTGCTGGAAACTTAATACCCAGTGTGACCACGTTAGAAAGTGGGGCCCAGTGAGAGGTGAGTGGGCTATGAAGGTAGAGAACATGGATTCATGCTGGCATCTTGGAATGGAGTTCCTTATGAAAGGGTGATTTCAGCCCCTTTTGCCTGTTTCTTGCTCTCTCTTTGCCCTTCTGCTATGGAATACACAGCAAGAAGGTCCTTGTGAGATGTAAGCCCCGTGATCTTGAACTTCCCAGCCTTCAGATCTATCAGCCAATACGTTTATGTTTCTATAAGTTACCCAGCCTCTGCTATTCTGCTATAGCAGCACAAAACAGACTAAGACAAATAGGAAAAGAGAGAGAAAAGGTCTTCTAACAGGAGTGTTTTTCCTTTAAAAATAAGCAATTGTGTATGATTGTGTCTAACTTCTAATGCAATTTTTTAATGTTTGGCCCTCAAATGTTCTATAATATATAGCAGTTAACTCTTACAAGTGGAAAAAAATCACATTAATTTTCATAAAGTAACTTTTCCCTATAAAATATGAAATATGACACTCACTACTTTGCATCAAGCACTATTAGAAATAAGACACCTGAAAATGTGTTTCCTGATCTTTTGGGAACATCTTCCTCTAACACTTAACACTAGATCTCACATCTATTTATCCCATATTTTGTTTTTCACAATCTAAGTTTTAGTATCTGCAAAATTCAATGTAAATTATTTTACTTTCAAACAAGATATAACAATATATCTCTGATGGCATGACTACTGCATTTCCACTATGTAGGGATGCTGGCTTGCTTCTGACCTTTAAGAAGTTTTAACATTTCTATCTATGTCTGCATGGTGAAAATTCTTCAAAATTAAAATTTATAAAGCTGCATTCAGAATATATTTAGTATGAATGAAAAGTAACGTGACAGCCTGATCTCAATGGGAAAAGCACAATATGAATTTTTTTGCTGTAAGATGTTACACTTTCAAACTAATAGTAGCCTGTTCTGCCTCCATGGACGAAGAACTGTGTGGTGTTTTTCTCAGACACAGTGAGTGTTCTCTTTATCCATTTAGTATGATCAACTACTGCTTTCCTTTTTACCTTGTTGCTATCTAGAGCACCTGAGGGAACATAAATTTAATAGTAATTTATGATCATTAATAGTAAGAAAAAGTATTCTCTATTAATAAATGTGTAAAATTGAGTTTCATGAGTCATGTGGATTTTTATAATAAACCCAGGCTGTATTACAGGAAATGACCATTTATTCAAGAGTAGAAAAATAAAATATTCTAGTGGTTTAAATATTCCAGTTAACATTGAGATGACTTATATAAAATAATTAATGATTTCCAGTCATATAGTTCAACATAATTTAACCACTTTGCTGATAAAGAAGACACTTGGAGATACGTTCTAATAAAAAGAGCAAAATTACCCTTCTCTATCTTACTTTCCGCTTCTCAGCCAAAATGCTATTATTCCTGCAAGTAATCATGTGCTTTTAAAGGGTAAAATCAATAAAAAATAGAAGGCAAAAGAATTGTGTGAAATAATCTAAGATCAAATATTCAAATATTCTGGTCCACATAAATTTTTTAAAATTAAAATAATATCATTGAAATACTATGTCATTTTTGGAGGTTAATATTAAATAGGAAAAATAGGTAGAAATATTTTCAAAGCTGACAATGTTGTTTAAGTTATCAGAAGTTAAAGGCAATGGATTTCCAATTTTCAGTAGCTCTACCATAAAAACTACAAGCCCATTAGCTTGACATTGAGATTGGCCAAATAATCGAATACATTATTAAAGGACTGTTATATCTCTCCTAAAATGCATTCGGATTCACCAAGAATAACTTACATAGCAGTAAAGTTTTTTTTATCTGATAATGTTGCTGGCCTGCTAAAAAAAATGGATGTGTGTAACAGTATGTTTAGAAAAGAGTATAAAATGATATTTTGATGGAAAAGATGAAGAAATAAGGGCTTGCTGCTGGTTGATTTAGGGGAGTCAGTAACTAATTGAAATGCTTAAACTAAAAGTTACTCATCAATTTTGTAACAGAAGACAGCTTTGTTTTCAACCCTGCCTTTTAAGCATTAAAAAATAAATAAACTGGATTAAGATGTACAACGCATGGTCAAAAACCATGTTGACTATTTGAAGATATACAGAAGAGTCCAAATTTCATATGATGGAATGAGAAATTCATAAAATTTCAAAGAGCAAGAACATTAGAGTAAATCAAGCAAGAAAGTATATATAAACTGTACAGTAGATGAACATAAAAATAAGCATACAAGAACAAAATGAGGAAATACTATGGTTTATGTATGTGGTTCCCTAACAATAATAAACCTTAATTACAATGTGATAGTGTTAAGAGGTGTGGTCTTCAGGAGGTGATTAAGTTGTGAGAGTGGAGCCCTCATGAATTCGATTAATGGCGTTATAAAAGAGGTTCCAGTGTGCTATTATTTTCTTTTGCCCTTCTGCATTCCACCATGTGAGGAAATAGCAATAAGCCATCATCCTGGATGCAGAGATGCTCTTACCAGGGACCAAATCTGCCTGCTCCTTGATCTTGGATTTCCCAGCCTCCAGAGCTTTGAGAAATGTTTTTCTGTTGTTATCACATTTCCTAGTCAACAATGTTTTGCTGTAGCCAGGAACAGGTTAAGAGGTCACATAACAGTAAAACTTGAAGAAAGAAATTATAAAAGAGGTAGTTGGCAGTGAGAAAAACACAAATCAGCAGCATAATAGGACTAAATAGCTACTGCCATTGGCAAAAGTGTAAACAAACAATTCAAATTTAGAATTACGTAAATAGTTGCAGTTCTCCAGCCCAGAGTTTTAGTTTTCTGTTTTCAACAGCATTCTGTAAAGAGAATATTAACCTGAAATAGATTTAGAAACAAACAGCCTGGATAATTAAGGATTGGGGTATATTTGGTCTGAGATAAAGAAGAATGTGGGCAGAAAAAGCAAAGTATTTGCAGGCCCACCTTGTGAAAAAGGCTGTGCTTGACCACAGTCTCTACTGGTAAGTAGATCCCAATAATTAATCGAGTCAATATCTAGTCTGATATTGAAGGAACTCAAAACAATGACTCCCTTGTAATTTTAATTATACAAAGTATTTAAGATACTGGGATAAAGCAGGGAGGAACTTAAAGGTCATTAGTATAAATGGGGATTGCAACAATCGTCCCTCACCTTTAGGGGATTTAAAACCCTTAGTATAATAGTGCCATTGTTATGGATTGAATGTTAGAGTCATAGGAATTCCTGGTTCCCCCAAAAATAACTTTCTCCTGACACATCTACACAAATTACAAATACATTTTACTCAGAGTGAACTCCTAGAAAGTCGCATATGCCCCTGCACATGAGGTATAATAATCAAAGTATTACAGTATGTCTTTAAAATTTAAAACTTTTAGTTCCAGAATTGTGAAATTCTAGTGATACTGTGAATTTAAAGAATATCTATCTATCTATCTATCTACCTACCTATCTCTCTATACATAAAGAGTGTAAGTTTATATTTATAGACAAATCATTTTAAAAATCCAAAAATAATTCATAGTGGTTTCTCTTTTCTTATTGTTTCCAAATTTTTTAAAGTTCTTACTATTTAAAGATCTGGCACAATAGAATGGATTTAGGTTTTCCAGGAATTTCTTTCTATTTTCCAACCAAGCTCACATAGTTGAAATATACCCAAAGTTAGTGCCATTTTGTTTAAAGCAAATGCAATTTCAAACTGAAACAGTCTTGCTTTGGTTTAAAATAAGAAAAACATTGAGTGTTGCTTCACCACACACTTCCTTCTCTCTGCCTCCCTCCATATCTCTACCACAGTATATGACATGAGTGTGGCTTTGTGTGGCTTTATTAAGTATATAAAACTTTGCACCTATTGTGTTGAATTGGATGATTACTTTGAACAGACATGCATACACAGAATTTGTGAGTGTCACCTTATTTGGAAAAAGGGTCCTTGCAGATATAATTAAGGATACCAAGTAAGGTCATTCATCACTATCTGAATAGACCCTAAATTCAACTACAAATGTCTTTATAAGGAAAGGAAAGGACACAGACACAGAGGAGAACAGGTGCTAGTGTCTTCTAGAAACACCTTCACAGACACACCCAAAAATAAGGTGTAATCAAATATCTGGGCATCCACTGAGCGATTCAAATGGGGGCAGAGGTTGGAGTAATGCTGCCCAAACCAAGGAATTCCTGGAGTCCCCAGACACTGGAAGAGGAGGGAAAGATTCTCCAGCAAGCCTTCAGAGAGTGTAGACCTGCTTCCAACTTCATTCCAAACCACTGGTCTTCAGAATTGTGAGAGAATAAACATGTGCTGTGACAAGCCAGCAAGTCTGTAGTACTTTGTCACGGTGGACCTAGAAAACCAATTGAGCCATTATTTTTATTTGACCAGAACCTTACTTTTAAAATACAAAGATTCACCCTGTGGCTCAAAGAAAAATAAATATAAGAGAAAAAGAAGCAAAAAACTAGGTTTTCTGACATAGTAGTTAAAGTACTTGAAAGAAAGGAATTAGTGAGGGACTACGGAAAAGTTCCTTGGCCTCTTTGTGGAGACTGGGAGCTAGGAGCTCTTTGGTAGATTTGTTACACTTTTGGCCTAGAGGGTTGTCATTGATAGCGATTTTTGGTTTTTGGTTTTTGTGGGGTGTTTTTTTTTTTTTTTTTTTTTGAGACAGAGTTTTATTCTTGTTGCCCAGGCTGGTGTGCAATGGCGCAATCTCGGCTCACTGCAACCTCAACCTCCTGGGTTTAAGTGATTCTCCTGCCTCAGCCTTTAGAGTAGCTGGGATTGCAAGTGCCCACCACCATGCCCAGCTAATTTTTTGTATTTTTAGTAGAGATGGAGTTTCATCATGTTGCCCAGGCTGGTCTCAAACTCCTGACCTCAGGTGATCTACCCACCTCGACCTCCCAAAGTGCTGGGATTACAGGAGTGAGCCAGTGCACCCGCCTTGTGTTTGTTTTCATAGTAGACTATTCTAACTGCTTATCTATAAACAAATTATGAACTACAAGATCAAAGTATATTTTAAACAGTTAAAAAGCAACCTCAATTTCTGATCCTGACAGCAAACACACAGCCTTCAGTGGGAGTTTGCTTAGTGTGCAAGGCATGTGTCCACTGTTTTAAGCTCAATTTTTAGGTAAAGCAAGTGAAATTCAGAGTAGATAAAATAAACTACTTCCGGTATATATATATATATATTTAAAATCGCTCTGAGGCCTAAGTGTCCAATCCTATGGATAGTAACCTATCACATAGCTACCATATCCCTTTAGATATTAAAATAATGAAATAATGAAGAAGATATGACATGAAGATAAAATTGGCAATAACAGTGGGAGAGAAATGGAAATTGATCTAGGGACATAAACAAATTTTGTCAGGCATGCTGACTGTCCAAATGTGATTGAAGGCCATTAATTTATAAAAAATACTGAACCACAAGTGGATGGTTCGATAGAGTCACTTAGAATTTAAAGAAAACCACACTGTCAATTTGAAGTTAAATTATTACTGATGCCTATAGAGACTCTCAACGATAAAAACATGGAAATTACAATGGTGAGTTTAATTTGTCAACTTGAATCGGTCAGGGGATGCCCAGATATATGATTACACCTTATTTTTGGGTGTGTCTGTGAAAGTGTTTCTAGAAGACACTGACACATGAATTGTAAACTGAAGAAAGCAGATTGCACTCCCCATTGTGGGTAAGCTTCATCCAATTTGAGAGCTCAAATAGAACGAAAAGCAGGAGGAAGGGAGAATTCTCACTCTCTCTACATGACTGTAAGAGCTGGGGTATCAGATTTCTCCTGCCCTTGAACTGGAATTACACCATTGGTGCTCCCGGTTCTCAGACCTGCAGACACACAGGAGCCACTCCACTTCCTCTCTCCAACTTGCAGATGGAACATGGTAGGACTTCTAAGCCTCCATAACTGCATGAGCCAATCCCTTATAATAAATCTATTTAAATCTATTTGTCTAATCTATTAACAGCTACCTATCTATCCTGTTGGTTCTGTTTCTCTGAAGAATCCTGACAGAGGAATTTTACAGCTCAAGACTTATAACTAGATCAATGCTATGAAATCAAGGATTTTTTTAAGTACTTAAAAGAGTTTCTTGTTTAAAAAGCGCCAGCAGTGGTGATTCACACCTGTAGTCCCAGCACTTTGAGAGGCCGAGGTGGGCAGATCCCAAGGTCAGTAGACCAGCCTGACCAACTTGGTGTGACCCCGTCTCTACTAAAAATGTAAAAATTAGCCAGACGTGGTGGCACATGCCTGTAATCCCAGCTACTCAGGAGGTTGAGGCAGGAGAATCACTTGAACCTGTGAGGTGGAGGTTGTAGTGAGCCAAGATCACGCCATTGCACTCCAGCCTGCGCAAGAGAGGCAGACTCTGTCTCAAAAAATAAAAAGAAAGAAAGAAAGAAAGAAAGCAAAAACATGAGTTTAGACAATAATCTAGAAAAAACATATGTAACATATGAATATTCTGATGTACTTTTGTTTTAAAAATAGATTTTAGAATCAGGTTTTCAAGTTTCATTGTGAATAAGCCTGATATTTTGATTGACATGACACTGTATTTATTCACCAATATTTCTTACCTTGATTTTTTTAGATTACATGTTTAAAATAATGAATAGGTATCAAATTTTATCAAGCACTTTTAAAAATTCATCAATATGTCCATTTTAATCTTTTCTCCATTCTTCTAATAGTTCCATAAACTGTTAAAGAGTCTTTGCCTCGGCAATAGTGTATTAATTTCTTTAATATAATGCTGAAACAGGATAGCTACTTTTGTTAAAAAAAAATTGCACTTACAGTAACATGTAAAATGAATCTCTACCGCTATTTGTTCTACATTTGTATAAATTTAGTATCAGAGTTTTTCTAGATTTGTTAAGTGGCTTTTTCTGAATATAATAATCATTACTGCTCATATAAACTCAGTTACACTTATGTTACAGAGTTTAAAAGTAATGCTGCTGGGTATGGTGGCTCACGTCCGTAATCCCAACACTTTGGAAGGCCAAGACAGGTGGATCACCTGAGGTCAGGAGTTCAAGACCAGCCTGACAAACATGGCAAAACCCCAACTCTACTAAAAATACAAAAATTAGCTGAGAGTGATGGCTACTCAGGAGACTGAGACAGGAGAATCGCTTGAATCCAGGAGGCGGAGTTTGCAGTGAGCCTAGATGGTGCTATTGCACTTCAGCCTTGGGGACAGAGTGAGACTCTGTCTCAAGAAAAGAAAAAAAAAAGTAATGATGCCACTTAGACCTAGAGATTCTAGAGTTTCTATCATCGCAATTTGGGGACAGTATAATTTTCTTTTTGTGTGTGTACATCGGGGATTACAGTAAAAATTGAAAAATTTGCTCAGAAAATGCTAAAAAAGTTGTGACACTTCTTTTTGTAAATTAAAAAAAATGTTCTCAGACAACTTTGATCACTTAAAAAATTTAGGACAATTTACTTTCATTGATAGTTTCAAAATGATTGACATTTACAAGTATTATCACATACAATGCTTACTAAAAATACAAAAGAAAACAATTCTGTTATCTACATCATCGTAGTTTTTCCACAATATTTTTATTTTATAAGTGAATTTTAATGAGGTAATTCTCCAGAAAGTTGTTTATATTTCAAATTGTCTTTAATTTTGGAAAAATGTTAATAATAGTTATACTAAAATTTAACATTTGAATTATACTCATTTATTTCTAATTTTTTAAATTAATACAATTATTTAGGCTTTTTCCATGTGATTACACTGTTGTTCGTGTTTCCTAAGTACTAAAGAATATCTATTGCTAATATATTTTACATATTCTATAGCTGGAATTTAAATCTTCTCAAAGTTATTTAGAAGTACTTTTGTTAATTTCCAATTTATTGTAATCATTTTAGTCAAATTGTTTTTAATATGTTATTATTCCAGTGACAAATATGGACTTTGCATTTCTGATCAGTGTTCAGGTTATGACAGTGACTGATAAACTTGATCCACATCTTACTTAATTTTACACAATGCTTGATGTATATTTAGTCATAAATAAATTGGGGTACCATTAACAGTTCTTATCTATACTATTATTATATCAAGTAATATTATCTGCCTTTTGTAATCTCTCACAATTATTGACAGTTGATGTGTGGCCTAACATATGAATACATTTAAAATTATTCCAGGGACACTCGTGGAAAGGTATATCATATTTTTTAATGGTACAAACCAACTTAAAAATTACTCATACTGACACTATTTGCATTGAAGTCTTTATTTTTCTACTTTTTTCAAATTTATTATGAAAACTTGAATGACATAAGAGATTCTCTCACTATAATCATTCTTCTTTGAAGTTATCCAATGATCTGATCTTCACATGCCTGTGATTCTTCCAGTCTAATAATTGTGCCACTCTTGTTTATTTCATACTCTGTTTCAAGGCTCAAAACTCCCATGATAATATTATATAATATAAAAAAGCTAACATTTAGTATGAAATACACTTTCACAGAATAACTTGTCTCATTTCATACAATTTTCTCCTGCCACCAACACAGTGACAAATGCTGTGAAGCGTTGCTCTAACAAAACTGATGGTTTTAAAAAGAAGTTCTTTCTTTGAGTGAGGAATTGTTTTTGAACATTTTAAAACCACTTGCCTTAAAGAAATATGATTGACATATCCGTTTTATTAATGATACTACGGGAAGAATGCAAAGGAGTATCCAATTTTGCTATGAAACAGGAAATGCACTCTGAGGGAATTAATTGAAAATTTATAGCTTGGAATAAATATGCACTATCATCATGATAATGCCTGTAGTACTGAATATTTCAAATAATATTTCCTCAATTAGACATCTGTTTTTTTTAAGTGTACTGAAAGATCTTTTTCATATAACAGCAAGACCCAAATTTGCTATTAAATTATAGAAGGTATATGCCATTTGACAGTGTCTGCTGAGGAGTAGAATAAATTCTGTCTAATGGAACAGTACTGATTGGAAGATAGTCTTTATATAATGTGCTATCATTAACATCAACAGTTTAAGAAGTGAACTAAACAATCTTAAAACTTGTTTATCATTAGAAAAGAAGATTCAATATTTCTGCAATAAAATGAGTTAACCTGACTTAAGAAAAAGATAAAATGAAATAAACTTTCTTGGATTTAGTAAGAGAACAGTGTGGGTGATGGCACATGGTTACATAAGAGACGATTGGTGCACAAACTGAACAGTGACTGTCGTTAAGTATCCTTCCAAGGTTCTCTCTAATTACTTGGTAAGGAAAATTTGGAAACAAACCACAGAATAACATTGCAATTACAGCCAGATGCACAATGTTGAGATTTTACAAGTTAATTTTTATGTATGAAGAATGTAGCAAAATGCCTGATACAAGGTGGCTCACACAATAAACTTAGTTGTCCTAATAGATAGTCTAATTTGTAAACGTAAACATCCAAACCATTATCAGCAGGCAAAAATTAAACACTCTCCATCAAAGGCCATTAAATGTGCACTTGTTTGAGCTGACGCTTCATCATATAACATGGGCCTGTCTATTTTCAACTGTGTGCTTCTGTATTTGACTTACGAAATTTCTGGGGGAAGAAGAATATACCTCTCATTATTGAAAGGCCAGAAAAATGTGGACTCCACTGAGATTTCCTGCCAATATGTCTGCATTCAGATTTGACAGAGCAAACAAGCTAAATCTCCCTCAGAAAACTGTACCCATTTGAAGACATACTGCCATGGGATCTTGGAGCAGCATGGAGGTTACATCTAGGACTCTGATTTGCTTGACTGTGTAAAGAACCAAAACAGAATTAAAAAACCTCTCTCAAATTTTGAATCACTTACCCCTTGCACTACACTTTGCCCATTTAATAAGAACCTTTCAAGCCAGAATGGGAAAAGGCAATAGAGTAGAAATGCAAAGTGTATGACTGGCAGGGCTGAGCATTCCTCCTCTTTGGGGCCTCTGAATACTCCCCAGCCTAGGAGCTGCCCTGGGACAGTTCCACCATCACATAAACAAAAAAGGAAGAACATGACCTTGCCCTGCCCAGCTCACTCTCCTCTTGGAGAGCTGCAGGACTATTGTATAAAAACAACCTAACTAACAAACGCTGAAAGAGTTCAGTCAAGGAGCCTCAGAGCCTCATCTTCTACTGGGCTTGGTTCTTCATTCTCAGAAATAATAAAAGATCTAAAGTGTAAGAAGTCTGAATGAAGTATAAAGATTCCTCCAAAACAGTTAAAATACTTTCAAAAAATTTTGCAGAAAACAAGATATGATTAAGTTTGCACAAAATGGCATGGCTGTATGAAGAGAGAGTTATCATACACCCATTTTGGTTTTACTGAGTATACACCATGCTACAGTCTGAGGAATGGGGTAAAAAGTGTGAACACATTTTAGTTACTGATAGTTTTTTTGTGCGACGCACGTTGCGGAGTTATGGGGATAGGGCTTGTGGCAACAGGGATATTTTGTATAACTAGAATAATGTTTTGTAATCTCGAAAGTGTTGTAGCAAGCACTTTATTTTAAAGAAAAATTAGTCTTGAGAAGGGTAATACATAATTGAAAGTGCAGTGTGTTAAGGTCAATTGCTGCTTCATTTGTCTAGTCATTCAATCAATCAAAGAAGATACTGGTCATAATGATGTGGTGTAGGAATTTAGATCATGAGTGCATTTCTCTCTTGGGCTGCCTTCTATTCCCTAGGAAACAATCAGTAACTATCAATCGAGATTGAAGAGCAGCAATAAAGATATGTGTCTCAGAGAGTCCACAAACAGGGCTAAACTGAAAAACTCATGGAACTAAAGTTTAGGTCTAAAAGATAATGGAAGCAGCATCTCAGAAATATTTAATACTAAATATAATACACACACACACACACACACACACACACACATCCCCTGTGGGCCTGCACATTGACTAAGGCTGTCTTTTACCTTTATGATTCATTCTGTTGCCTGTACTGAAGGGATAAGAAAGGAAACTTGTGATGCCTTGAAAATTCAGCATGTAGATTATAATGTGAGATTTCTGCACTTTGACATGGCAAATTTATTAGGCACACAAAAATCATATCAGTTTTTGTTGCTTTGTTTCTTGGTTGATTTATTTGTTTTCAGACCAAATTGAATTCAAGGCAATAGCATCAGCGAGAACACAGGGCCATTTCTACTGTAAAACACAGCCTACAGTGAAATTTCATAAAAGAAAGTGTAATATAAAATACTTGAAATAAAATATTCATAAATTTGGAGTTTATCTTGATAAGTCCATAAAAGCCATGGAGCTGTCCATGGAAAATATATATAAACATAAACAGTTCACATAAACACATTTGAATGCAGTTTCACATGTGGCTTTTAGAAAGGCAGACAAAAAGTATTTATAAAAACAAGTTGAAAAACTCTGTGGAAAATCTAGAAATGAATATGTGAAAAGCATATGATTAAAACTAGTAAATTTCATTTAAAAAATATTTTTAAAAGAACTGTAAATTGTATCTGATGAGTGTTTATATCTTTGAATACAATGCTAAAAATTTTACAAACTAAATTTTCACAATAAAATATTTAAGAAAACATATTGAAATTTTAAAATAATAAGAAAATGAGAGTCTTAGAAGAAAAAATCAGAAAAAACTAAAATTTAAGAAATAAATTGAAGTGATTCAAATATGGTAGAATAGGAAAATGAACTTCTAGTTTTCCGTGTATTGTGTGCCAGTAGCTATTTATGTAACACATGAATGCATCAATTCTTCACAGACACCTTCAAGGCAGATAAGGAAATTAAGGCATATAAAAGCCTCCACTAGACAGGGACATTTCTGATATTTAAACACCGATACCCGATCCAGAAGCCATTTTATATCTATTACATTTATAGGAGCTCAAAATACACCACCCTGAAAAATACCATTTTGCTGAAGGCAATTGAGATTCAACAAATGCAAAAAGAAGCTTTCCCAGACTTTCCCTTCTCTGCCTAAAAGCGGACACTTCGAAGTGAGGGCTTCCATCTGTGCCCTCTCAGGGTAAGTTTTACAGCCTCAAAGAAGATGGAAAGTCAGCACCATGAATGACCTACCACCAAAAACTTACTCTGTTTGTTTTCCCCATATATTTACCTTTTCACAGTGTGCTTCCCCTTAAAACTCAAACTCCTTTTTCCTTTGTCTTGTTGCTTCTCTACAAAAGTATTGTTCTTTACTAAGTTGCTGCATAAGTCCCAGGTTTTAACCACTCCTCTGAGCTACCCTTCACTGAGGTTTCACCTGTGTGCTATGTGTTGCGTCATGTCAAGAAACTGCTTTTCTCTTGTTAACCTGCCTTTTGTCTGTTCCCAGCTGGAGAACCTAGGAGGATAGAGGGTAGAGATATTTCTGCTTTGTGTCTTCCGTCCCTGCATATTATAATCCCTCTGTATAGAACTGCAATAATTAAAAGTGCAAACTGTATAACAAGCAGCAGATTGATGAGCAGAGAAGATATTCCCAAAACAGAACCACTTATATAAAATCACACTTTAAATATAAAAGGAAGCATTACAAATAGATTGGTGTTCTTTGAGCATGGTCAAGATGTGATAATCAGCCAGAGTAATTTCCTTAAATAAAAGTCTGATGCTATGACTCCTTTGCTCAAATCTTATAAAGATTTTTCATCCCACTCATTGTTTAAAATAAATGTCTTATAAGAGTCTATAGAGATCTAAATCACTGGCGTCTGTCAGACTGTACTTGTGTTCTTCCAGGATCCACTTTCTGGTTATCTTTTTGGTAATAGAACCCTTGAAGGTTCTGCCTGTCCCATGCATTTCCCACCTGAGATTGCATTTTCCAGAGTGCCATGAGGCCAGGAGGAGCTGCGTCATTACATTCAGCCAAGCTGTGTGGGACAACACCGTGACTGACATTTCAGGTCATGGACTTTAAAACAGAAATGTCTTTGCCTCTCCATCTTCTCTTTCTCCCTTGTCTGTGGGCTAAAACATTGGCATATAGACTTGGTGATCCCTGCTTTGATCATGAAATGAGAGCAGAAGTTGAAGAAATAATGAAGCAACAAGACAGAAGGAAGATGAGTCTCCAATGAACCTATGATTAAAAGCCGACCATCTGAAACACCTGACTGTGTCTGGACTATGATGAGAAAGAAAAAAAAACTTCTGCTACATTTGAGCCACTGTGCATTTTGTTCTCCGTTGCAGCATCTATCCTTATTTATACCGTGTCTTGGCTACTTCTGCAATCTCTTCTCCTACCACTGTCTCTCCGTAGCCCACTGGCTACCGTCGCCTCTCTCTTGTTTCTCAAATGGGAACACTCCCCTCCTCAAGAACGTGGCACGCTCCCTCGCCAATGCCTTGGACTCTCTTCACAAACAACCACATGGTTTGCTCTCTCAGGTCTTCAAGTCTTTGTTCAAATGTGAAAGAAACACAAAGCCTCTCACTGACTACCTTATGTATACCTTCCCCCATCACTTAACCTCTACTGAATTTCTAAAATCCTCTTCCCCCGTTGAGCATGGTCTATATCTTCCTGATAAAATATGTACCATGAGAAAATACATTTCATTTATTTAGTTTTCTTCTGTATCCTTAGAGTCTAAACTAGGAATTGGCAGAAAATTGAAACCCAATAAACATTTTAAAGCAGGTTAGCAGAATGAAAAAAAATTTTTTTTTCAGGTGCACCTGAAACTGTCAGAAAACAGATCCTATGCTAGATCACTAAGAAACATTCACAAGTTGCAGAAAGTTAAAATCTTACAGGCAATATTCTTTGATTCAAATTCAATGAACTTAGATATTAAAACCGACTTTCACCTAGCTTTTAATGTTATTAAGAAACTCTTGGATGAGAGGATGTTAATAACATCCTTAATGTTATTAAGAAACTCTTGGATGATGTAGTTTGGATCTGTGCCCGCACCCAAATCTCAGGTTGAACTTAATCCCCAAAGTTGGAGGTGGGGCCAGGAGGAAGATGACTGAATCATGGGCGTGGCTTTCTCATGAACAGCTTAGCACCATACCTTCCGTGCTGTTCCTGTGATAGTAAGTGAGTTGTCCTGAGATCTGGCTGTTTAAAAGCATGTGGCACCTTCTCTCTCTGTCTTTTGCTCCTGTGTCACGCCTGTGTCTCTTTTGTCATGTGATACGCCTGCTCGCCCTTCACCTTCAGCCATGATTGTAAATTTTCTGAGGCCTCCCAGAAGCCGAGCAGATGCCACCATGCTTCCTGTACAGCCGGCAGCGCCATGAGCCAGTCTAACCTCTTTTCTTTACAGATGATTCAATCTTAAGTATTTTCTTTATAGCAATAAAGGAACAGACTAATATAGAGGGTGAATAGAAACAGAAATAACAGCATTTCTAACATACAGGGATGTATTTCTAACATTATAGGGATAAAAACACTATACATCAGTTTAGATGGCCTTAAAGTAGTAACTAGAGAAAAACCTGAGAAAACCTGAAAAATGCATGATAATAAACATACACTAATATAAATAAATGAATTTAAATTCTTAAAGGCCCAAACTGAACAAATATGAATAAACCAAAATAGAACACAAGAAAGAAAATAATAAAGGTAAAAACAGAAACTAATTCAGTAGATAATGATAGTATATTAAGATTATAAATCAAATCTTCATTAAAAACAATTACAAACTGAATAAATCATTATTTAATTTAATCAAGAAGAGTGGATGAAACACAAGTATAAAAATTAGTAAATGCAAAGGTGGTTATAACTATCAACATAGAAAATTTAAATTAAAAAACCTTTAAACCATTACACCATACCTATGTTGAAATTAATTTGAAATTTTATATGAAATAAGTGATGCCTTTAAAATATGGCTTAAATAAATCAATTTTCATTTTAAAAAGAGAAAATAAATAAAGTAGCCCCAGTTGGTGTCACAGGAGTAACTATTCTAACAAAAGGTGGAGCAAACAGTTTCAATACCATACAAATGGTTTCAGGTAAAGTAAAACTGTCGAGTTCATTTGAAAAATTAAATATAACGTTAATACCTATATCTGATAGAGATAGCACTCCACAAAGGAAATTTCAGCTGAATAACTCTCATAAACATTGGTGCAAAAATTGTAATTCTAAATAAAATACAGTGTGAATAGATTTCAATTGAATATTATGAGAACAGTACATCATGACAAACCACAGAATATAAGAGTAATGTCCAAAAGTTTCAATATGAGAAACTCTCTTTGATGCTTCAGCATATCATTAGTCCTAAGGGCGGCTGTGCTTATCCAGTAGATGCTGAAAAAGACTTCCACAAAATTCAACAAACTTTCTTAAGAAAACATTCAAGAATATAGAAATGGAGACATTTCCTTAACATACAGAGAAGTGTGGGCCATTCTATATATAAAATAAAATAACATATATACTATACTGTGCATGCCAGCACAACTGTGTGTGTTCCCATCCTAATGCCAGCATCTTACTTAATGGTAAATCACGACATCCATTTTCATTAAGTCAGGCACAGTGTAAGTATGCTCACTATCCCAGTTACCAACTTAGCCTTGTACTGAGAAAACAATTAAAGGAATGTTTGAAATTCAAAAACAATGAACTGTATCTCTTTGGCAGATTATGTGAGAATGTATCTGGGAAGCCAACTGATCAATAATAGAAATAACTCAAAAATATAATTATTCAGCAAGATGGAAAGAAAAGAATTAATAAACAATGACCAATTCCTTTCATCTATCCAACTAACCAATTAGTACTAAATTTAACATGAAAGTTTTAGAAAAGAAAAATTAATAAACTTGACTTTAAGAAACTTAAAATGTATTCGTGAAAATATACAAAACTGGATGTGAACAAATGGAAAGTCATCTCTTGTTCTTTGATAGATTGTCTCAATATCATCAATTAATTTGAAAAATTAATGTAATCTCCGTAACCATGCCAACAGCTTTTCTGGAGGTAGATGATTTCCTTCTAAAGTCATATGGAAAATTAATCATAGAAAAATAACTAAGAAAATAAAAAATATTGAAAGAGGAAAGGGTGAAAATGTAAATGTTTAAAGATACACTTTTGTGGCAAGGCTTTGCAGAAATCTTATTTTGAACTCATATATTATTGCTAAGGATATACGTTATATAATCCCTAGGGAAATAAACTTAGCAGTATAAACACAGCTGCACATGTATTTACCTGTGACCTACCAATTCTACTTCTAGGAATTTACCCTGAATATATACCTTCAAAAATATGCAAATGCATATGCATAAGTTTATATGTCAATATATTGATAATTGCTTAAAGGCTCAAACATAGGAGATTGTCATATATGTATGCAATGGAGTACCGTGAAGCTTTCAAGGCAATGAAAATGTCTAGGATGCATATGGGAAGATTGGCAGGACATTTGCAAATTTAAAAATGATATTTAGTATGTGACATATTACATATTATGTAAAAAAGAAAAGGGTTAAATAAACATACACTAACCTGATTATTTTTGCAGAAAAACACATGAAGCATAATGCATTGCTTACCCACAAAAGCTAACTAATGAGTTGTAAATCATTGATTAAAATAGGAATTAATGAGTTTATAGTAAATAGATAATAGCATCAAAAGATAAATAATAAACAAAGAAGCACAGCAATGAATAAATGTTGGAGAAGAGAGGAGTCCTTCGTATGGTAGAATTTCAACCATTTGCTGATAAAATGTATGCTGGAATTGGAAAATTCCCATTTTGCACCCATTATAGTAAAGATGCACTCACTCAAGAAACATCACTAGATGCTAAATTGGAGGTAAAGGAGTTGTCTTATTTGACTGAAAGTTAGAATTTTGGATAGTCTCAAAGTGTGTCAATACAGACTGCATGCTATTTTTAATAGATAACATAGTAAATAAATTCCACACCAAGAACAAAATACAACACAAAACCTTGATCAGATCATCAAATGTAACATCACCAGAAAATGGCCAAATAATATCATGTGCCTCTGGACATTATGAAAACATACTACTTTAATATACCAATGGGCCCCATAACCTGCATCTAACCAAAAGAAAAACCTCAGAGAAACCCAGATTGAAAGACACTACAAAATAAATGGCCCGTACTCTTTTAAAATATCAGTATTATGAAAAACAAAGAAAGGTTAAAAAACTGTCTCAGTTTAAAGTGTCCCCCAAAGTAGAAAACTACATGTATTACATAATCCTGAACAGCATCTTCTATTGGATGAAAAAAAAAACATGTAAAAGACATTACTAGAACAATTTCAGGGAACTGCAATATGGACAGTACATTAGGTGAAACGATTAGATCATGTTAAGTTGCTGAATTTGGTAACTGTTCTGTGGTATTTGCAAAGCACACAGGGACATATTCAGGGACAAAAGGCAGGATGTATACAAGCTCACTAAAAGTGAAAAGAATTCTACATGTATATTTTACTATTTAATATGGTATATGTATTACCTATCTGTTTATGCATCCTCTGTGTCTGGAGAGGATGGAAAAACAATTTTGACAAAATAGTAAAATTTGGTGAATCTAGGTAAAGCATTTCTATTATTCTAGCAGCTTTTCTGTAATTTTTAAATATTCAAAATAAGATATTTATTGTGAAGCATAAACAAACAGGATAGATTTGCAAAGGCAGTTTGGCACAAATATTAATATGTAATGAGTTGTTACGATTCAAAGAATTTGTATAAACTGATAGGGCAATAAATGACATGAATGGAAATGTTATGAAAGAAACCAAATGCATGTAAACATCATGTTTTTTCTCCACAGAAATCCAGGAATACAAAAATAAAAAAAAAATTGTCAGTGAAACTCATTAATTTGTTGTTCGCTTCATTTGTAAATGCTAAAATGTCTGCAAAGGCCCAGGTATATAATGCTCATGGGAGCTTAATTTGCTACAAGCTTTGAAGAAAGCAATTTGGCAATATTTATCTGGATCATTAAAAATGTTTATATACTCTAGTCAATTAAGCCCATTTCTGTAATTATTTTTTAAATAAAATGATCTAGAAGGCAATCAAAAGTTGGTTTACATAAAAGCATTCATTGTACAACTTCAATAGTATGGAAGAAATGAAAATATACTACATATTTGTTGATCAATTATCTTATTAGGCTGTTCTAAAATAATGTAAAATAAAAGTAATTTGTTGGGTAGAGATGAACAGATATAGTTATATCTAAATTTTTGACTAAAATAATAGAATATTATAAAGATTCTAAAATAACAGCCTTTATATATAATAGTTATTCCTATAAACAATTTATTTTTATGTGAAACAAATGACACAGTATGAGTAAACTATCTATATTTTTACTTCCATATACAGAAGTACTGACTGGAAGGCAAATTTGCTTCACTTCAGACAGAAGTATCAGAAAAGAATTTAAATAGCTACATGTGATTGGACATAGTGTGTCTATTCTGCAGGTAGAAATACAGCTCCACTGGTTCAGGAGGACATGGCATGTTATCTGCAAGAAACAGGTAAAAAGAAGGGTGCTGCATTGTATTAGCATTTTTCCAGGGGCAAGTGTAAATATAGCCAAGATCACAGGTGACACTCAACCAACAGAGTTGAGAGCCCTCAAGGATGAAATTCTGACCACAGTTCAAGTTGCCACGGATACATGTCTTCCTTCGCTTATCATTGACCATATAATGTGTAGTCATAACATAAAGTGAATGGTAATTGGTGGTGGACAGAGTCAGTATCTCCTTGAGGAAGGTCAGATCAAGAGTGTGGGAGGAGCTGGTACAGTGAACAAAGGTGGGAGAAGAGACAGTGGATTGCAGGCACTGTGTGGGTTCCACAGACCATTCTCACTCTGTGGTCAAAGGCTAGCCATAAATTAGTTGCCTTTAAATCCACCTTGTCCCCCTTATACTACCTGGTGTCATAGCTACCTTGGAAGAATGATAGACTGCAATGTTGTAGAGCTTATTCTTCTGGTGTATGTTAGATTGATTGGGTTACTAGCATGTGTAGCAAGATTGTCCTTTGACTATTCTCTAACCATTGGCCCGCACCAAAAATACTTGAATCTACAAAAGGGAGAACAAATGATTGGGAGAAGACCAACAGATAAACCTATATGTAAATTTTTGATGACCTATAATTATATATTATGTGTGCTTGTCACACATGAAAATAATTTAAAATAGGTGATTTATTACGAATCAACTGTCTCCAAAACTGCACTGTTTAATCAACTAATTTTTATTTAATTTTTAGGAGTTTTTCATTTGTAAAAAATTGAAATTTAAACTTTATGTAATATCCTAATGTCCTGACCATGTTCTCATTGCATCAGTGTACCCCGTGTAATCATAAAGATAGCAGAAGGAGACTATCCTTCCCATCCTCTCCCACTGTCCCCAGAGAACCAGGCAGGAGGTGATGAGGAAATTTCCAGTAGTTCAGCTTCACAATATGACAAAACTGTAAATTTTTAATCTGCTATTCCTGTTCCTCTGGTTCTTTACTTATTAACTCAGACACAGAAGAGGAACAACCTGTTTATGTATAAAAAGCAGTTAGCAAAAGTCTATTTTATTTCATTATGCACAGGATTTAAAATCTTATACAATGTTTGCTTTGATCCATTAATTCTTACTCCACAAGCAAGTAACATCTATTTAAAATTAGATTCTAGAATGGTGTTGTGAGCCAGGTTAATCAGAAAGAAAGACATTTTGTAAGTAATTCTCTAAACTATAGCCCTGAATATACAGAGTCTGTCACTTTCTTTGCAGTGACCTCACTAAGAATTAAATTTGGCATCCGACCCGCACCGGATGACTCTCATTACTGTATTTTCATTGCCCCTAGCTCCCTTGCATATTTACAATTCATGGGGTTTTTGTTTCATCAAATTCAAACCTGATCATTGTACAGCAGCCTATAAACTACAGTGTAGATTGTTTTGTCACTTGCAGCAATCAGTGCCTGTCCCTAGGGGGACATTCCACTCACATATCTGTTCCTCAGTCTCATACATCGAGACTCTTCACAGTTCAGGCACTAATGATTTTTGCCACCAAACCCTTATGTTCACACCATTTTAAAGGCAGTTTTAAATCCTTGGGCAATTGGTCAAATGCTTCTTCCGGCTATTTTCTTGATAAGTGGGTTCTTTTTCAGTAAAAAGGGACTCAGAATCACATAATGCACTAAGAAAACAATTTTTTTTATCCTTAACAGCATTACAAAATCACATACATACACACATATAAATTGAAATGTGCAGTAGCTCAGAATTACAAAAATGTGTTTGACTTTTATTATTATTGTGATATTTTTAGTGATCTCTATAGGAATGGAACAGATGGCTTCATATTATAATGAAAGAACAATTATCATTAAATGGGTAATGATCTACAACATGTGAAAAGAGAAAAATATAAAATTCTTTTTATAGGTTTTGATGAAATCTTTCTTTCATGCATAGTTAATAATTCTGGTCACTGCTCTATAATTTTTTGGGGGGGGGGAGTAATAGCAAAAACGCGATTGAAAATACGTGCAAAGCTTTACTCGCAATGGTGTGAGTTGCCACCATTCTTCATGCCCTTTATTACACTATCACCCCAGCTTAGGTTCTAGAGTCGTACGAAGAAGTAAGCACAGGACAATGTGAGAATGGTGTCTAAAACCTTGTACAAAGTGGAAATGCAGCACAGAGGAAGGATTCAGTCTGCTAGAGGTTGTTGGCTGGGTGCAAGTCATGGATAACATTAGGAAGAAATTGGAGGGCAGCAAGGTGGAAGAAACCAGCATGGGAACATTCAATCAAATCATGTTCAGTAAGTGCAAATCGCAGGCATTGTTCACAGAGCATAGAAAGCAGTGCTCTCTGCAGAAGAAGACGAGAGCAAGAAACAGATGAAGTTGGAGAAGCAGTTCTCTTCTCAGTATTTCTCTGGGCTTAAAAATATTCTTGGCCCTCCTTCCCCACTGCCAAATCATTTCTTGGCTAGTCTCAAAACTTTACTTAGTTCTTCTGGCCCACAATGCCACCCAGAAGCAGCAGAGACTTTCCTCTGGAATCCACTGGGATACTGAAGCTGTCTGGGGCACTGCTACAGGCCAGGGAAAGCATTTGCATGATTCCTAGGGGTTAGCATCCCAGAAAGAGGTAGAGGGAATCCATGGAGCCTAGAAAAAATATTAAATTTAACCTAAGTGGGATTTTTGTAGCTCATGAGTCTTATGACTGTAACCCTTGAACACTGTTCAAATGAAACGCTTTCTAAGGACTAGTCATTTCATAATCTAGAGTGCATTGTCATTTCCCAGCTGTAGACTTTACTCCCAATCTCTAACGTGCCCCATGGAATGGTTATTTCACTCTAAACAGACTTTCCTGAACTTTCACCTCTTCAGCAAATTTGAGACTTATGGCTTCAGCTAAACTGAAACATTTTGACATCTTGCTTGAAACAAGCCTGCTTTCTCTAACCCACCATGTACCACCTGGTGGGAAACAGTGCTGTCCTTTACTGTGTGGTTCTTGACACAACTGAGGATTAATTAGGCAAGCTCATGCAGAAATACCAACTTCTGGTCTTATCCATTGTTTTTTATCATTCATACACTGTTTTTCTCTTGGTGATTTTTCTCATGCCCAGTCTTACTTTCGACTTTTATTCTTGAACAAGCTTGTTGACTTAAATATCCAACATCTCCAGCATTTAGAAATCCTTAAATTGCACTTTCTAAACACATTTTCAGAGCCACTTTGTGGATTTTTTTATTCCAAGTCCGTTCCACCTTTTAGATGTTAAATTGCTAAGTATTGCAGTCCTTTCTTCTTTCTTCAACCTTCAAAACACTGTGATCCTATTTCAACACGTCCCAGGACTTCCTGAAGATACTCACTCCATTGCCCCTGTGATTTTTTTCCTTCCCTTCCTCCACAAGTTGGGATGGCATAATAGCTATTCTAACTATTCTCTTGCCTTTACCACTTTGATGATTTTTTGACATATATCTTAAAAACCTAAACACTTTCAATACCTGAATATGGAAAAACTGAAATAACCATTCAGGTTTTCGCCACTGCAAATTCTGCCCATTCTGAGTCGGGCATAATTACCTATTTGTTTGTAATATTCTAAATTAATACATGCTCTTCTCAGTCAGTTGTCCCAAATATTTTTGACTCAAATTTCTCTATATAATTTAATATGCTTCACTATGACACAGATTAATAAATAGTTCATCTTCTAAGACTATTTTACCTGTATGCGGGAAAGGCTAGGTACAAGGTCAATTAATATAATCCATCATATCAGCAGACTAAAAAAAATTACAGAATCATGTCAATAGATACAGAAAAAAATGTGATAACATCCAGCACCAACTCATGTTAAAAACTCTTAGTAAACTAGGAATAGAGTTTGAATCTACAGAGGGGAACTTTCTGAACTTGATATCTAAAAGAAAACTATAGCTAACATCATATTTAATGATAAGAAACTCAAAGCTTCTTCTCTAAGTTAAGGAACAAGGCAAGGCCATCTCCTGCCACCAATCTTTTCAATATCATGCTGGAATACCAGCTCATACAAGAAGAAAAAAAAAAGGGGGGGAAATAAAAGTGTACAGATTTGAAAGAAAAAATAAAACTGCCTTTATTCACAGAAGACATAATCCTCAGTGTAGAAAACCTGAAAAAAAAAAATCAAAATCTAAACTCTTGGAGTTAATAAGCCATTATTGCAAGGTGTATCAGCATGAACAAGTAGAATTTAAATTGAAAAATTCAATACTGTGTACATTAGCACTTGCACTAAAAAGAAGCGCTTGTGTATGACAAAATATGCACAAGAGGTGTTTATGGAGAACTACAAAATTCTGATGAAAGAAATAGAAGAACTAAATAAATGAAGAAATATTCCATGTTTTGGATAAGAAAAATCATTACTGTCAAGATGTCTCTTCTTCTCAACGTGGTATATAGAGTCAATGTAATCCCAATAAAATTCCCAACAATTTATTTTTTAGGTATCCACACATTGACGCTAAAGTATATGAAAAGAGGGAAAAGACCCAGCATAGCCAACACGATGTTAAAGGAGAGCAAACTTAGAGGCCTGACACTATTGGACTTTAAAATTTACTTTAGAGCGCTGGTAATGAAGACAGTGTAACACTGGCAAAAGAATAGAAAAATAGATCAATGGAACAAACTAGATATCCTAGAAATAGATCCACATTAATACAGTCATTCGATCTTTGACGATGGAGAAAAGGCAATATAATGAAGAGAAAATAGACTTTTCAACGAATGACGCTGGAATAAGTCGGCATTCATATGTAAAAAAGGGAATCTAGACGCAGGTCTTACACCCTTCACAAAAATTCATGCTAATTGAATCCGAGACCTAAACGTAAAACACAAAGTTATAAAACTCCTAAAATATGATGTAGATGACCTAGGGTTTGGCATGTTTTAGATAAAACACCCACCATACAGTCTATGAAACAAAAAATAAACTGGACTTTATTTATATATATATATATATATATATATATATATATGCTCTGTAAAAAACATTTTTAAGAGAATAAAAAGAGAAGTCACCTCCTGAAAGAAAACACTTGTAAATTACATATCTGATAAAGGACTATTATCCAAACTATGCAAAGGCCACTTAAAACTCAATAATAAGAAAAACAACTCTATTAAAAATTGGATGAAAGTCCTCAACAGACTCCTCACCAGAGAAGTTATACAGATGACAAATACACACATGAAAAGATGCTCCATGTCATATGTTATCAGGGGAATGCAAAATAAAAGTGGAAACCCATTCCATACCTATTAGAATGACCAACATTCGAAACACCGGCAACAGCAAATGCCGGCGAGGATGTGGAACAAGAACCCCAGTCAGTGCTGATGGGAAGGCAAAATAGTGCTACTACCTTGGAAGACGTTTGGTTGCTTCTTACAAAACTAAACATACCCTTATATCCCAATCCAACCATCATGTTTATTGATATTTACCCAAATAAGTTAAATACTTACGTCCACATCAAAACCTCTACATGGATGTTTATAGCAGCTTTGCCTATAATTGTCAAAACTTGGATGCAACCAGGATGTCCTCTAATAGATGAATGAATTAAACCTTGGCGGTACATTCAGAAAATAGAACCGCATTCAACAGCAAAAAGTGAGCTATCATGTAATGAAAATACATGGAGGAAACTCAAATCTATATTACTAATCGACAGAAGCCAATCTGAAAATGCTATATACGTGTGATTCCAAATATATGACACTTTGGGAAATGCAAAACTACAGAGGCAATAACAGGTTCAGTAATTCCAGAAATTAGGGATGAGGGAGGGAGGAATATGTAGAGCACAGAAGACTTTTCACACAGGGAAACCACTCTTTGTGATGCTGTAATGGTTAATACATGTCATTATACATTTGTTCAAACCTATAGAATGTACAACACCAAGAGTGACCTTCATATAAATTGTAGACTGGGGTTGAATGATGTGTGAATGTAGGTTGATCGATAGTAACAAATGTACCACTCTGGTGGGTAAATTGATAGTGAAAGAGATTGTGCATGTGGTTGCTGGTGGTACAAGAGAAATCTCCATACCTTCTTCTCAATGTTGCTATAAAATTAAAACTATTCCCAGAAGTATTCTGTTAAAAGTAATAATTGGCCAGGTGTGGTGGCTCACACCTGTAATCCCAGCACTTTGAAATGCTGAGGCGGGTGGATCACCTGCGGTCAGGAGTTTGAGACCAGCCTAGCCAACATGGTGAAACTCCGTCTCTACTAAAAATACAAAATTAACAGGGCATGGTGGTGCATGCCTGTAGTCCCAGCTACTCAAGAGGCTGAGGCAGGAGAATTGCTTGAACTCAGGAGGCAGAGGTTGTGGGAAGCTGAGATGGTGCCATTGCACTCCAGCCTGGGCAACAAGAGCAAAACTCCATCTTAAAATAAATAAAACAAAATAAAATAAAAGTAAAATTATTATAAGGGGTGAGGTTAAAATCACTAAAATGTGGAGCATCATATTGAGATTTAGTAGAGAGAGGATCATGCAGTCATCTTCTGATTTCTCTGTTGAGCTGCTGGAATGTCACTCAGGAAATCTCACTCTGAGTCAGAGATCATAGCTTTAGGAATATTTACAAGGAAAGATTTTGAGTTCTCTTGGGTATATTGAATTAATGTACCTAAAATGTCCCAATGTAAATGCACAGTAGTCTACTAGATGTGCTCAACACATAATCGTGGGTTGCACACAGACAATTGAGATTTATAATAATGAATTAGGCCTTCATTTTGTCGACGAGGGAAAGTTCATCCAGGAATTGTACATACAGTGGGGAGACAGCTTAATACAGAACTCTGAAGGTAAATGGCATTTAATGTTTGAAAGAAGGTAAAAGAGCTGGCATGGTGGTTCACCTATAATCCCAGCATCTGGGGAGGCTGAGGCAGGAGGATTGCTTGAGCCCAGAAGCTTGAGACCAGTCTGGCCAAATCCTAAATCCTATCTCTAAAAAATTTAAAAATTAGCTGGTCATATGGCATGCACCTGTGGTCCCAGTTACTTGGGCAGCTGAGGTGGGAGGCTGAGGGCTTAAGCCCTGGAGACCCAGGTTGCAGTGAGCTGAGATGACACTACTGCACTCCAACCTGGGCTACAGAGTAAGACTGTATCTCAAAAACCCAAAAACAAAAAGAAAGAAAGAAGGAAAAGCACCCTACAAATGAGAGAGAAAAGTAATAGAATTAAAACCAAGAAAAATAAATTTGCATAACAATAAGATGGATGAGTTTGAGGAACAGGAGTGTATCTACACAGCATCTAATATTGGAGGAAAGAATGGAGTTTTGTTTAGGACCATTCTTACTTTTAGCTATTCATGAGGCTTCTAATGTGTTATGTCAAACGAAATGAAAACTCAGTTCTAGAAATCTCAGGCTTTTGCTTTGAAATAATTTTGGTTTCTCAGAAGAGATGCCAATATAGTTCAGGGTTTCTGTAAACACGTTACCCAGCTTCCCCTGATATTAACATCTTACATAACCCAGGAATATTTATCAAACTGAGAAATCAACACTGGCACAATACTAATGCAATACTAGCACCTTTATTCACATTTCGTTTTTTCCACTAACGTCCTTTTCGCTGATGTCCTTTGATGTCCTAGGACACACTCCAGGATGAAACATTGTATTCACTTGTTATCTTTCATTAAGCTCTGTCTTTGCCAATCAGGCTTCCATAAGAAAAGTACCAAAGACTGAGTGTCCTAAAAAACCAGCAGTTATTTGTCTTAGTTTTTGGGGCTGGGAAGTTCAAGATCAAGGCCCTGGAATACTTGGCAACTGGTGAGGACACTTTCTGGTTTGCAGATAGCTGTCTTCTCACGTTGTATCTTCCTACGTGGACAGTGAAGGATCTGGTCCTTCTCTTCTTTATAAATGCACCAGTCCCATGACCACAGTCATGACCACCTTACCCCTGCAGACCTCACCTCCTAATGCCATCACATTGGGACTGAGGATTTCAGCATGAGTTTAGGGGTGACATATTCAGTCCAGTTAACACCCTCCTGGTCTGTTACAGTTACTCTGTCTTTCCTAGTCTTTTATTGTTATGATACTTTGGATGAATACTGGTAAGATATTTTGTAGAATGTCCTTCAGTATGGATTTGTCTAGTAGTTTACCATTATTAGACTGAGGTTATGAATTTGGGGAAAGATAATCAGAAGTTGAGTTCTCTTGTCATATCACGTTCACACATGTCACTGGTGATAGGAACTGTGGTCAGCTGGTTAAGGTCATGTCTTCCAGCTTTTTTTCAGTGTAAAGTTACTGGGGTTTTGTTTTGTTTTTTACTTTCCATGCATTATTCTTTGGAGTTAAGTCATTAAGGAAGGGGTACTGATTTTATAAGCTCACTTTGAAATTATGGAATATAAGGAGAGGAGCCAGGATACTATTTAAATGTGAAGATTCAAGCAGATTTCTAGCAAAAGAAAAAAAGAAAGAAGAAGAAAAGAAATAGAAAGGTTTTAAAAATAAAGAGAAATCTAGAATTAAGCATGAGATTCTGATTATGGAAATTAAACTTGTAATTACCAAGTGAAAAGAAAGTTTCCTTCAAAGACAGGAAGATGTGCTCCAGATGAGAAAGGAGAATACCCAATCCCATCCCGAGACACTTTAAGATGTAAATCAGGAATCACCAATTAATTGAATGCTGCCCAAGCATTAGAAAAATTTTAACCACATTGCTTAGGAAGAACCACAAGGAAACAAAGAATGAGGCCGCTTACCTAGCAAAATATGTTAATTCTGTGTTCTCTTTTCCCATTCCTTTACTTTATACCTTAAACCATTTGATTAGAAAGAGGACTTTTTCAATGTTAAGGATGACAGAGAGAAAAAAAGTAATTATATTTTTAGCAATTAAGTAGTTTTCTTGATTCTTTGGAATTCTAAACTTAAATGGTATTCCCAGTTTCTGGGGTGATGTATCTTTATCACTCAGCCTTCTTGTTATAATTTACCAGTTTGATTTTCATTTTCAGTGAAATCGACAATTCAGTTACAGACAATCATGGCCTGATGGACCATGTAACTGGCAGAAATAACCCACCATTTAAAGATTTTGTTCTTCATCAATATGTATCTGATAATATCCTCTTCTGTGTGCATAGAGCTTTTTATTTCTAAAAAATCTCTATTCCCATGAATTAACTTTATCATTTCTCCATAACTAGACTAAGGAAAACTATGAATCTCCTGTGGGTCACTAGGCAGTATTTCTCATATTCTCAGTACAGACCACCACACAGGCTCTTGTCCTGTTCATTCTCATCTGTCTGCAAATTTCAGGATGAAACCAATATCAGTAATTCGGGCAAAAACAATAATTCCAATATCGATCATATTTCAAAAATTTTTAATACAACTTTGTTCAAACTAAAATATTGCTTATAGAAATTTCAGAACCAAACTCATATAACTCCTGACTACTATATGAATTCACTATGCTTCATTGTATAGTAGGAGTTTAGTTTCCTTTTTTCTACCCCGTTTTATTTCATTTATTAAAGTTTACTTTGTTACTTTCATATTTACAAAAATCTGCATTTTGTTACAAGATGAGTTATAAAAATAAATGAATAATTAGATATAGTTGGATAGATATATTGACACCACTGAATTCATTTAAATCAGAACATATTCTAATAAGATTGTGCTAATTAACTTTTCTTCTGAGGAAATCACCAGTCAGATTTCTCATCAAGGATAAGTTAATTTAGTTCCCTATGGCCATGTTTAATGACCCAATGCCATTTGCTTTAACATTATGGGCTTAGATATTCAAGGCTGGTGTCTCAGATGGTGGTTTTTTTTTTTTTAATCATTCTAACTGCATTTTGAGGAGTAAGAACTAAGTAATAATTTTGTTCTCTAAATTAACAAATTGAACATAATTTAGCATGTCCTATGCAATCGAGTTTCTAAAAAATAATGAAAAATGGCAAAATTATTCCTATAACTAACACTTGTGAAAGGTTTTTTTTTTTTTTTGGTTTTCTGAAACACATTTTTCATTAATCTAGTCAAAGTGCTGATCTCGGATACTAGACATGGGCTCTAATCCCAGAACTCTGCTCTTACTACACCTCCTACGCATTTTCATTCATCAGTGGCCTGGTTGATATGAGCAACGTGTACAATTCCATCCATGATGCATGATACAGTACCTAAGACACCCATTGCCTGCCAATGCTGCTGCATTTATTAATTTATCACTCTATGCTGGCATTTTCTATTCAGCATTGTATTTTCATTATTAATTATAATTTTCATATTCAGCTTGAAAAAAATGTGTGTTTGCTTTTTAACCTATTTTGCAAATATTCTGTAGTGATTCCTTTTCATCTGTACTCTTGCTTCAGAAGAAAGTAGTTACTCCATGACTCATGGTAGCACCTCCTGGCACTTCTAAGGCTGAGAGACTGTCCTTGAATGCAACATGGATTTGGCCCCTTGGAATGTTTGGTCATGTATTCAGTCTTACACCTCCTGATTTTCTGATTCTGCAGGCCAGACCTCTTCAACTCTCTGGTCCACATTTGACAGGAAGATGGAGGCTTCCAATCTATCCTCTGCTCCAGATGCCTTCCTAATTTCTGTAATTTCTCCTTAAACTTCCTCTCTCAAATGGATAATACAATCTGTGCATGCAACACCTGAAATGGTACTAACTTTGAAAGAGCTGGTGACTTTGTCTGTCTAGGTTATGCCCCTGAGGTACAAGCTGTCACTTAAGCAGGCATAAGGGATTTTGCACGATTAGAATATTCAGAAGCAGTTTGTATGACACAACTGAAAAGATAACTTCTTTAAATGATGCACATGAAGTAAGTACCTGCATGACTGTGATCACTGCATAAAACATTTTTCACCACAACAGGCGTGCAGTTGATATATTTTTGAAAATATGCAGCAATTCTTTTATTTGAACTCTGGGAATGCAGAGGTTAATTACAGTTGTGTTTTTCTTCCTTTTCTTAGTTTGTTTCAGTATCTTCATTGTTTATCTGGAATCACTGGGGTGCCCATGGATCCATCTCAAATATCTCCCATCTCTCAAATCTAACTCAATTTTTTCACTTTTCCAGTGCTATTCCCAATTTTTGTCTTTTATATTTATCGACCTGAATATATTTTAATGTGAAGTTGAGACTGTCTTTTTTTTGGAAGACAATTTCAACTGTAATTAACCTGATGCCTAGCTTCAGATTCTGCCTTTTTATTGGAATAGTCCTGCATCCACATTTAGAGTTCTTGGGGTGCAGTCAAAAAGGCTTGCCTCAGGGATTAAAAATGTGTTCTGACAACCAGTCCAGTGTTCCTGATGGGCCCTGGCACACCCTCGGAATTTGAATCTATTTAGCTTATATTAAATACCTTGTATGATTTCAAATAATTTATGTGGGGTTTTGATTTGCTATGTATACCAAAATGTATCATTTTTCTAAATATCCAAGTGAAAGTTGAAGAATATTAAGAAACTGTGGGTAGCTCCTACTTCAGAATCAATTTTAGCTTTTCCAAGGAAGTGAAATTGTTATTGGATATTATAGTAAATGATCTCTTACAGTGTAAACAAGGTGAAATGAAAATGACAACATTTATATAGTGATTTTTAGGATATCAGGGCATTTTCATAATAATAAAAAAGTGCAGTCACGTTTTGTGCAAAGATTAGGTCAGGCTCATTTATTTAAGCTGAATTTGGAATACAAAAGGATCATATCAAATGTTTTGATCAGTTTCAGTGCTATTTTTATTCTTGTCAAGTATCCTTGGACCTTTGCTTTCGTTTCATAAATGATAAATTCTAAATGTTTCTGCAACTTCATAATTTTTTTTCTATTTTTAAAAATAGTCTCTCCAAATATATTTTTTGTTTTATGCTAAGAAAATGGAAATGATTCACAGCAAATACTGTTAAGAAATACATGGAATCAATGTTTTGTTAATACTACACCTGATTTGATAACTTGATTACTTAACTTGATTTAAGTAAATAAAGCCCTTGATAACTAAACATGATGTAGGTAAAGGCAGAAGAGAACATAATGTCTATTTTGCAATTATTTAAAAGATGATCTCTTACAGGAAATAAATAACAAATTGAAGTAATAAAAATTATAATGCAGGGTAATTGGGTTGGAGTATAAATTTTTTTAAATAGTGTATCAGTTGAGTATTGCTATTACAACAAATAACCACAAGCTTAGTGGCTTAACACAGCATGAATTTATTATCTTACGGTTCTGAAAGTCAGAAGTCTGAAGGGAGTTTTAGAGGTTAGAATCAAGGTGTCAGCAGATCTGTGCTCCTCCAGAAGGCTCTACAGAAGAGCTTCACTTTCTCCAGCTTCCAGTGGCTGCCCACACACCTTGGCTTGTGGTCACCTCCTCACCCGCTGCCAGCATGGTTAACTCTCCCATTTTGACTGAGATCTCCTGCCTGACTGAGGTAAGGACCTTGGTGACTACCTTGGATTCACCCATAGCATCCAGAATAATCTCCCCTTTCCACACTTCTTAGACTAATCTCATCTGTGAAAGTCTTTTTGCCAGGGAAGGCAACATAATCACAGGTTTCATAGATTAGGTTGTGAACATCTCTGGGGGACATTATCCAGCCAGTCACATAGTCAGCATATATTTTCTCATGCATTATTAAAGGATGTCCTAAGAAAAACAATTGATTTGTATGGGTGATATTATATGTGAAAGTTGAACAAAAGTCAGGAAAAAAAATCAAACATATTTGCAAACCTTGATTTTAGATTTTTACCATTATTGTTATTTCACATATTTGTTTCACTTTCTTGATATGATTTTACCCTTTTAATTTTTCATTTACCACATGTTTATGTCCTAAAATATAATCATTTTGTGTTGGTCAGTTTGTAAATGAAAAAGTAAAGTGAAAATAAATTAAACATTTATAAAATAATATGAACATTCCCATTATTCTTATAATTTGTAATTAACCAGGCTTCCATATTTCAGTGCCTGTTTTACCTTAAGAGTGGATAGAATCTCAGTTATAATGAATAAACATGAGTTAATCAAATGTGCAAGTTAGAGATTTTACTTTTTTGATGACACTGAGTTACTGATTTGCTAGTATTTTAACATATATTTCTTAAACTTTATCTTAGGAATAGTCTTAGTAGCTCAAGTGATCTATAGGATTAAGGATTTATTCCTTACTAATTCATTATTCAGGATTCAACACAATGCCACACATGCCAAATAGTCAAGTATCTGTTGAGACCAAGCATGTGAGTCCCTAGAGGCAGGAGTTTTCCCCTCAATTCCCTGTTCTCTTCCTCTGTCCCTTAGGCTATGCCTGGAACTCAGCTGCTGCTCTAAGATATTTGTTGAATAAAATATATTAAATATGATGATAATTCCACAAGAATATTTCTTCATCTCAGTTCTTACTCATTTGCTAGAAAACATTTTTTAAATGCTGTATTAACAAATGTGTAAGTATCTCCTTGAGAAGAGGCATTTTTGCTTGACAAAACAATGGCATATGTTAAAGGTTTCAGCATAAATGCTGTGCTTTCTTTGAGCAGGTTAGAGCAATATTTATTATGGCTCATACCACTGAACAAAGACTTGATGTATCCTCAGTACATTCGCAACAATAAACCCCACTTTTCTAAAAATGACTAATGAGATTTCAAGATATAATGGAAGTGCTGTTAGTTCACTAAATGCCATTTTAACTCTTAAGGGCAAAATACAAACAAATACAAAATTCAAAGCTGATATCAATGTTTGCATAATTTTCTGGTTCTTAATAAAGTGCTATCACATTTAGCAGGACACATCTCTAGGACTCTCCTGTGATCAACTACCAGTTATTCAGTAAGATGTTTTATTACTATTAGAATAATTGGCAAATAAAACTTTGTCAATGCATGTTGTTAGCATGTATAGAATCTAATAGTAAATAAAGAGAACTGATAGTTTCAGAATGATTAGATATATATTCCTGTTTACTCTCAGAAGGCATGATTCAGTTATCTTGAAGTCTTTATTCCTCAAGGACTTTGTCATTTTGTGTCTCCTATCTTCCAAAAGTTCTGCATATTATAATATACTGTCAAAGCATATCCTTGAAGAGAGAAATGTGGGATGCATTTAACTGCACTTGGTACTTAAGCAGAAAATTAATATGGCATACTTTCTGTAGCTTAGCAGAAGAAAAATATCCCACATTGTATTATTAGCTGAATAATGCAAAGCAATGCATCTTTTAGTAAATTAAGTAATTATTAATACTGAATTTAAACCAACAATCTTCAACATTGTAGCAGAGACATTTAACTGTATCTCAATAAGGATACAGAATTGGATATGACCGTTTTCTTTAAAATAATTAATTGCAGAATGTCAAATAATATTTTCTTGATTCATACATATTTCCAGTTATTGTTATATGCTCAAGAAAATATCAGTAAATGAAGGTGAAATAAATATATAACAAGCATTTTGAGAAGTGGGCAAGTATGGAATTCATCTATTTATGGAAATAGCCAATTTATTAACTTATGATGTTTTTCATGGCAGACCGAGTTTATTAGCAGATCTAGTTCATCAATTATCCAACACACTTGAAAATTAGTTAACATTTGTAAGAGGAATTTTGAGAGAAAAATAATTTTATAAAATACTTTGTCATTAGTTAGTGGATATTTGTGGTATATCTTCACAGTATTGAAATAACTATTAATGAACTGAACAATTATGATGAATAAATTCATGGCACTTTTTTAAGTAGAAGGTGGTATTCTTGTCCTTTCTATTTATGATGCAATAAGGACAGGTTGAAAGATGGACGGTTCTGTCCTCAAACATTGACTTTTCCAACATAATAAACACCTGCTGTTTAACTCTTGCTAATAAAGTCAAATCTGTCAAATATTAAAATCTTTTGAATACATAAGTGTCTGAGGAGAAGCACAGTAAACAAAGATTGAGGGTCAGTGGGGAACAACTCCGAGAGTCAGAGTGTCCTTGAATAAATTGTTCAATGACACAGCACAGACTAGGGCAGTTCTGTTCCTGTGGTGCTGGTGGTATTAGTAGAGGTACAAACGGAGCATGTTGGGTGGAAGGGTGAGTGCCTTGGTAAACACTTTGTACATATTGTCTCATTTAATATTTTTAAAAAACAAGGTAGGTATTATTATTGCCATTTAACAAACGAATAAACAAATATTCTGAGATGCAAAGCATGTTGGGTAAGTTGTTAATCCATATTTTTAGGGCACACACAGATCCTTTTTAACAATATCTTAGTTATTCACGGCTCTGAGATTGCAAAGCCCTCATATCCAAGTTGAACTTGTTTACATAAAATACTTTTCATTTAAGTAACTGGAACCAAAGAGCTGAAGTTTGGGGATCAAAGCAGACTGCGTGGACTCCCTTTCTCATGGTTGTTTCTTGTTTGTGTTTTTCTCAGCACATGAATTTCAGGCTCTCTACCGTTCATGCCCATGAGACCAGGGGCAGCATTTTGGAGAAGACGCAGCCAGTCCACAAACCCAGCTCGAGGTTAATCACTGCTGCCCGCCGATGTGATTTTCTCCCTCCGTATGTCGGTGCCATTGTCGCACTGTGGGATCAGAGTATGTGCTGTCATACACAACAACAGACACCGGATGCTGTTAATTCATGGCTGCCTGGTGCACGCGCGCACACACACACACACACACACACACACACACACACGCATGCACGCATGCATACACACAGGTATCAATGCCTTTCTTTGTAAAATACAATTTAAATTCGTTCCTTATTTTAATACCAAAAAGTTGCATATAATCAAAGCCACATCTATTTCAAAACCACAACCAACCAATAGAGGTAATTGTGAGTATTAAATTTCTAGTCTTTTTTTTTTTCTCGGAGACATGATTTTGCCCCGTCACTAAGAGCGAGACTGCAGCAGTATGATTAAGACTAACTGTAGCCTCGATCCTCCTACCTCAGTCTCCTGAATCTGGGACTACAGGTGTGCCACACTGCACCTAAGTTTTTACATTTTTAGTAGAGACCAGGTCTTGCTATGTTGCCCAGGCTGGTCTTGAACGCCTGGGCTCAATCAATCCTCTCACCTTGGCCTCCCAAAGTGTTGGGTTACAGGCGTGAGCCACGGCACCCAACCAGTCTTTTCTATTTCTCTCAGTCTGAACCTTGCGTGGCTTCTCATATATAACTTTGAAATCTATGAACTAACAGAAATGTTTATTTATTCTTAACATACCCAATTTAAAATAGTAACTAAAACACAAGACTTGTTCAAAGAAAACTGTCATTTAGAAAAGCAGAAAATGGGGAGAAAATTAAAGTGAGTTCCAGTCCAAAGCTGAACCAAATTATTCTTTCATTCATTCATTTTCATCCAGGCAAACAAGTCATTACGGAGGCTCCACTGCATGCCAGGTCCTATTCTAGGCTCTGGATAAAGTGCAGGGAAGAAAATAGGAAAGCCTTCTGCTCTAGTAGGGGCTTTCACTTTAGTAGGGGAATACAAATACTTAAGAATAACTAAGTAAATACAGTTTGATCAGGTTAAGGAAGTAGAAGAGTTATTTATAAAATGACTAGGGGTAAGGTGTAACGTTCAGATATCTTGGCAATTGAGAAAGGTGCCTTGGAGAAAGAGGACTTGATTGGTGATCCCTATGTGGATACATTGGGGAAGAGCATCTTAGGAAAGGAAATAAAATCTAAGAGCCATCAAGTTTGGTGCATTCAAGAAACGATAAAAAAAAGCAGTGGGTATGAAGGCATGCCTGTGAAAAAGCAGGGCAGCAGCTGAAATTTGAAAAGAAGCAGAGTCCTCCTAGGCATCAGTGATGTGTTAGAATTTGGGTTTTTCTCTAAGCACAAATTGGGAACCCAGCGGAAGGTTGTAAGTAGAAAAGTAATACATCTGTTGGTATTTTTAAATGGGTAATTGATCATTGTGGTCAAATGTAAAAGCTGACATCCAGTAAGGATATAGGCCAGGCTAAAATAAATGACTTCTAAGGTGATGTCAGTGATTGATGGAGAAGGAAAATATTTGCTATAGAAACAGTAAAACCTGCTTAAGAATTGAAACTAGTGACTGAGTGATTCAGAGGTGAACCCTAGGTTTGAGGCCTGGATTATTTAGTGAATGGTCTCATTCAAGGAGGAATACATTTACGGTATGTTGATTTCTACATACACAGTAGATAGAATAACAGAGCACACCAGAAGGCTACTGCATATACAAGTAAAGGTTTCTTAAGGGAGAAATAAATGCCGGAGATATGAATCAGGCACTATTAGCAAACACATTAGAATTTCCCAGATACGGTCAAAAGAATAGGTTTTGTGAAAGGTTGCAAAAATTCACTTTTCTGATACAGATTGTATTTTTTGATCAGCAAATTTAGCTGTCCCAGATTCTACACAGTGAAGAGAACCAATCAGCCTGCCATCCTTCACGGTGACACATACCAAGGTATCGTGAAGTCATGTATTGTGGACATCTAGTGATATTGCAACCAACTTCAGTGCTTTCGAGATAACAATTATAATATGGCACTCAGGAGAGAAATTGGTCAGAAGGGGAAGAGAGAGCTCACATGTTCAAATAAAAGAAGCTGACAGCAGAGCACTGTAGACACTAGACCATGAAGTTGAGGGTGTGACAAAGTTGAAAGTGGCAATGCCTGGTTGAAGGTTTCGGTTCTAACAGCAAGGTCTATTTCTGCATCCTATTTTATTTGCTAAACCTCCTTGTGGTCTCAGAAAAATGGTATCTAACTCACTGTACCTAATAAACACATGTTGATTTGATTTTCCAATAGAGGAATATTAATATGGTCCCATTATCACTATAAAAGTAGTAGATGATTGATCTAGGGTTTAAATCTAATAATAAAAGTCAAGGACGTTCCAACACATTACTCATAATCAAGGCTGCTAGAGAAGTGAGGCGATGGAAATGAACACAGGATGATGCTGCCTGGAAGACCTTCAGTGCAGTTCTTGGCCTTGGGTGGTTCATCCCCAACAAACATATTCACAGTTCCCTCGTCATGTTCTTTTCTGAGCGAACACTCCAAGTGGCTTTCTGAAAGACTCTCCATGTTTATGAATACGTGTTACTCAAGTATCATCCATCTTCTTCCTAATTAGATATTGTAATTGCCAAGTTCAGCATGATTAGCATATGCAGAAAGAATGGTAAGAAAGCCAGCGTATGGCTGCTTTCACGTTTCCTTAGAGGACATTGGTCCTTGTTCGGTTCAGATTTCTTGTTTTATGATCTTCATTACCTACACATAAATATCGAAGACTGTAGCCTTTACTTGACATTTCGATGCTACCGGTTAAACCATAATAATAAATTTGCAGAGAATAAGCATTCTTGCTTTTCACACATACAGGTTTCTTTACAAAACATTGTTATTGGTCCAAAGCCAATTAAAAGAAAGGTAAGCTGTTTTGTAGATGTACAGTTATTCAAACCTATCCTGTGTGGTAGTGTTTGCTGGCACTGAAATGGTGAAAGGTATTAGGTTTGAAAGTTTAGTGCCCTTTCTAAGATCACCATTAATTCTATTTTCATCTCTCGCTTCTCTGTGGCAATTAAAATGATGATGCAATGAAAGGCCAATTACACATCTGAGAAAATTGCCAATAGATTAGCCACTTAGCAATCATTCTGCAGGCCTGCTAAACATCTTCAGCTGGAGACTGAGTGGTAGCCAACATGGTGTAAGTCTCTGACCTCCACATGCCTAAGTCAAATGGAAGCAATATACCACGCTAAAAATAGCTGAATACATCACTCAGAATTTGCCATGTAATTCCAAATATACTAGTGAAATTGAATATGCCTGCTTCCAAAGGAAAAGAGTTCTAGAATATCATGGAAAAAATGCTCAACGACAAAGAAAATTGACTAATGAAAAGAACTGTTAGAAGAGCAAAGGAATCATTAGATAAATAGTATTTTTAAGGATGCAGGCAGATGTCAGTTGTCTAGGGATTTTGGTGTTTGTTTAAGAAAAATGTGCCACTCTAAAAACAGAAGAATAGGAGCTAGCCAACATCCTACTCCCTCTGCTTAAAGACCAGAAGCTAAGTTAGTGACATAATTGAAAATGCTTAAACTGCACCATAGGAGGAAGTATATGCATATACAATGGGATCATCAGTACCACGAAAGACAAGACATCCCAGGCTATTTCCAGACTCAAGTGACTGTTTATCCTTATACTCAAGAATATTCAAACAATTTGCATTGGACATGTTTTGATTTGTTCCTGTTTATCTTTAAGAAAATGTTCTGTTTTAAATTCTAATCTCTCTAAAATAAAGTTTGAATTAAATATTATGTTTTTTGAGGGAAACTGAACAAAATGTTTTCTTTTAAAAACAATGTGTCTGTACACAGGTGGGAATTTGAAGAAGAGATTGAAACAGGAAAATATATCCTTACAATGTGTTAAAATATAACCTAAATCTCTAGTAATCAAGAACATGACCTTTTCATTGAAACAAAATAAAACAAATAAAACTAAACTTATGGGCACATAAATACTTAAGATATCATAAAGCAGCATTTAAATTACTTTAAACAGGTGGATTATTTTATAAATTCTATTGAGGAAAGGCCATTGATAATTACTGTAAACATATGACATACATACGGCTAACTCCTTTAAAGTTTTAAAAACAAATTTACAATAAAAAATAAAGACAACATTATAAATTAGTGGGTAAAGGAGATAAACAAGCAGTTTACAAATTAAACAGGAAATATAATCACATAATAGGCCAGTGAATAATGATACACAGCATTAAAAAATGCAATAATTAAAATACTAACGACATTGCATTTTTATCTGTAAGTTTGGGAAAGATTAAGAATTACGATCCGGAGTTGATAAGAGATTTTTAAAAATCACAGAACCCACTGTGTACTTGTTTACACACCTTCAAAATTTGCCATAATTATATGTATCCATTTTATTTGCACTGCCTTCTTAATTTTTTAAATTGTTTTATTTGGTATTCTAAGTCTCTACTGCTTTCTAGAATGTCAGCAACCAGACAAAAAGAAAAAGTATCAAGGACACTAAATCAGCTTATTTTGACCAATCTGTGACATGTGGGTGTTTATCATAAAAAAAATTTGGGAGAGTCAATTTATCTTCTCAGGTTGCTCAAAATTTGCTAATAATGGTTGGAGTGACCTCACACTACAAAAGTCTCTATTATTTACAGTCTTTCCATTCGTGTAGCAGAAGGACATAAGAGAGAATTCAGGCTTTTCAATTCAGGCTGTCTGGAATCCCCAGACTACCTCCGAATGGAAGATAATTTGTGACTATGAAATGCTGAACATTTCACTGATAGAAACCTCTCGACTCAGAAGTTAAATAGTGCCTTCCTCAATTGCCACAAAGGTAAATTCTAGCAATGAGAGAAAGTAATTTTTAATGAATTTGGAATAAATTACTAGGGTTTTTTTCTTTACTTGTTCAAGGTGACTTACCTTAAGACATGGGTTTTAAAGAATGCTTTGCTGGCTTCACATCTCTTTTTGGAAGATCTCTGAAATGCTATTCCTGGTTTTTTTTTTCCTTCCAATAATTATATCAATTAGAGGATGCTGCTGCATGATTTCCCAAGGCTCTCTCCTGTTCCTCACATCTTGTGAGCAGAGGTGCTGGCCACCCTCCACCCTTGTTCTGGTCTGTCTTTTCAAGGATATTTGCATAGTTAACAGCCTTGGAATAGAGTGAAAGTAGAAAACGGCAAGTTGGTTTGCTCTCCAGTGTGAAAAACATTACAACCTCCTCCAGAAAAAAAGCCAAAAAGGCTTTCTCTCTATTATAAATGATTCAAGTTCCCAAGCTGAGTTCCTTTCCTGTCACTTACTGAATGTGAAGGTATCTCTAACCCTCTTATGTCACCCAGTGAGACTTGGAGTTTCAGCAACCAGTGCAAATTCTGATATTCAACTCCTACTATTTCTGTGAGTACTAATCTGTCTTTTTTTTTTCTATTATGAGATTTGTATCTTCTGCTTGGATCCATGCAAATCAATTTGTTAGCTTGTTGGAAGAGCACAATCTCAAACACTTCACAATTCTTGACTGTTTAACTGATGAGGCTTGGGATGTGACAAATTCCTGTTTAATGAGGACCTCATGGGTTGATTAAAGTGATTTGAAGAAAGTCCATGGGAATCAGTGACGAACATGTTTACAAATCTGCCAAATTTTGTAATATTGCAAATACAATATTACAAAATATTGCCAAATAGGCCATAAGTGGACTTCTGCTATATTGACTGCTAATGAGAGGGAATTAGGTGGGTGAATGTACCCTTAGAGCTGGCAGCTGTCTGAAGGTTATGTTGTAGGCACCGTCAGCAGTGCCCCTGACTAATTAATGATATAGGTCCTGCTTGTAAACAACACCCTTTCGAGGGGTATCTTTGGAAAGCATTCAGGTCTGCCTTAACTCACTGGCAAAGAGAGTTACAGACCACAGACTTGAGCTAAGCTTCTTCCCAGTGGGTCAAGGTGGAGCCAGGACCATGAAGAATGCATGCTCCTCTACCGGGAGTATTGCCTAGGATCAAATGGAAACACCAACTTAGAAACTTAAAGAGCAAGTCACTTGCCTTGCAAAACTTGATCCTGATGGTTATTGAGGTTTTTTGGTTTTGTTTTTTTTCGTTTTTAACTTGGTTGAATGCAAGACTCTGGGAGCATAAATGAAGTCAGTATTTCAGGTGGGACTTATCCTTCAATGTTGAGTCCCACTGAAAGTAGTCTTAATTAAATGACATTTGAGATACATTAAATAAATTTGATACCAGCTTCTGCCAGTCAGATTAATTAGAGTGACTGCGAGAGTGACAGACTCATGGGAAATTCTTCGGAAGCCAAGACAGTGTAGAAACAAGGGGTAAATATTACTGAGGAAAATTCTCCATAGGTCTGTCACCTATTTGCATGCCTCGGGAGTGGGATTGCCTGGTTCTAGACTGAACTTTCTAAGGATGTTCATACAGTGAATAACCTTGGAATATAGTGTCTTCCCTACACCCTACACTCCTGCATCCCAGAGAAAAAGTGGATTTCATTACTATCCAGAATAACAAAGATAATGCCTTTCTCTGAGCAAAAGTCAGGCAGACTTACTGTCTTCTATAAAAGATTTGGTTTTCCTCAAATGGCCGTGCCTCTCTTTTAACACAACCTACTGCACGCATGGGTGTTGCTTAATACTCTGTGTCACCTGTGGGATGAGGAGCTTGAAGAACTGGCACCAAGGCAGATGCTTTAGCCATGGTTCTTGCTCTTAGTAACAAATGGCCTTTTGTCTCTGACCCAGAAATGTTGCGTCTTCTGCCAGCATCCACAAAGTTGCACCAAACTAAGCTATTGGCTTGCAAGTAAGGTAAATTCCCAGACACTTCCCGGTATTTGATGGAAGTTATTATTAATAAATCACAAAATGATTCATTGTATTTTAACTAAATATACACTTTTTATTGCTTGTTAAATAATCAACTCTCAGCGTGTAGAAATACATTATAATTTGACACTAGGTAGTAGAAAGGTAAATTGGGTGATATTTATTGAAATTCTGATTGCAACAGATGTTTAGAATCAGTTCTTATATTGGGCCTAAAATCTAGAACATGAAGGATTAATTATTTATAATAAAATATCTTTCTTATTTTTTTCTTTTCCATTTTCCCTCCCTATGAACTTAACTAGTGACCCTAAGTCATTGCAATGATGACTCTGGACAGCATAAAACGTCTTCTCTGAGAAGTGATAGTAAATTCATGACAGTGCAAATGACTCCTGAGAGAGGGATACAGAGCAAAACGCTCTTTGTCAAAGAGATCTTGGGAATGCTTTTAAGAACAAAGCAGAGGAAATAAAGTCCTTCAAAGAGATTGAACATAAACATTTTTAGAAAAAGACTGAACCAAGAAGTTGTAGCACCAAGGAAGCAAAGGAAAGAGGGGGTAAAAACAATGCAGTTTTGTAGCAGGGTCAAATACTGCCGGAAGGACGATTAGCATGAGAACGCTAAGGAGGCCAGTGGGTTTGGCAGTTAGGAGGTCACTGATGACATTTAATCTTACAAGTCACTACATAAGTCAGCTAATGAAGACAAAGCTGCCAGGCCCCCCCAGTGTATCATAATATCAGCCCTGCGGTGAGTGATATTTTTCACAGGGTAACACTTAATGATGAATAGTAGTGTGATTAAATTGCCATAGAATACCAACGGGAATGTTCATTGCAACCCTTTAAATACCAACAGCACGATTAATACTCTAGAAAAGACATACAAGAAATAGATAGTGCTTTGCCACTTACATCACTGTCAAATTTTATGTCACCTTCGGGGGCTTCTTGATGTGAAACGAAGTGCATTTATTCAAATAGAGTTAGTTCTGAGGATAAGAACTTAATAAAATGGGATCATACATAAAGAAAAAGGGAAATGCTCTTTAATATGCACATGTTGGTACTATTCTGTAATTGCTAAGGCTATTGTCTCCATAATGTAGAATATTCTTAACAAAGAACTAAAATTACAACAGTCAGGTAGCAAATGTACCTTTAAGAAAGGTCATCTTTTTTGATCCCTTGAAAGAGTATATCCTATTATAGGCATTTTCTGTATTAACAATTTCAACTCTATGTAATTAAGTGTAATATTCACCTACTGTATTATGAAAGCGTATTTCTTCCTTTTAAAAACTATATAAATTTATAGATTTCACAGCTGCCTGATATTCATTTTTATACTTTTTAGGAATAACCTTTAAGAGCTAGGCAGACCCATAGTATATGACAGTAAATTGTCAATATTTTATCATATCAGTTGAGATTTGCTTTACATGTCAAAGGAGAATGTGTGTGTGTGTATGTGTGTCTGTTTAGATCAAGGTTGACAAACTATGTATGCAACAGTAAATATTTCCAGCTTTGCCAGCCATAAGTTCTCCATCTTATTCTCTGCTATTGTAGTAAAAACCACTCATAGATATCATACAGACAAATGGGCCTAGCTATATTCTAGTCACACGTCCTTTACCAACACAGGCAAAGCAGGGCAAATTTGGCACAAGAGGCTATAGTTTGCTGAACGTTGTTACAGATAACAGAGTGGCTCATTCTTGACATTTGCTGTTATTGACAGTAAGATTGAATCGAGGATGTGTAAGGAACACCAAAACATATATATTAGGATAATAGTAAAAAATATATGGTTTTCAAATTATAAAATGATTAGCAAACTAGCAAATTAAATAATCTATATGACATATTGCCAAAAATGATTATATAACACAGAAAGCATTCAAAAAACTAATAGAAGTAAAACCTGTGTCATCAGTTAGGAAAATAAATGTAAACATGCACATTTTTTTTTCTAGGAAATTAACTGCTGTTAATTCCTGCTTCTGAAACAAAATGATGTCTAAGAAAGCTATGTATAAACATAGAGAGCTATTAATTGTATAAGTATTTAAAAAATCAGCTAAATATAGGCAGATAAAAAATCAAATGACAAATTTGGTGAAATGGTAAAATCAGACTGCAAGGAAAACCAAAAGGTAGAGCCAAGAAATAAATCTACTACAGAAAAAAAATACTCAACAATAAATAATTTTTCATCAAGAACTTTGTGTGCCAAGTGATGTAAGAGCTAATTATTTTAAAATGTGAAAAAAGGAGAAACGTTTGGATCTTAAATAGTGAAACATAGCTGAAGAAATGACAGAAGAATGATCATTTTTTACCACATTTTAACTTTTGGAGAATACTCAAAATTGTGTATGGGATATTTGTAAACATGTATTTTATAGTAGACCTCCATAAAATTCCTCAATAAATCAATGAAACTCAATTTGTGTTTGCTTTCTCAATATGGGTGATGAATTTATCCCCTCATCTGTTCTGGAACCCCACCTGGCAAAGACACTGTGATGACTGGATGAAAGGAGGGGCCAGAGGAGTGGAAATTAGGGCCTTTCATGGTATCTTAAAATTTCTCTACTAGCGCCTCTCTGTCTATCTCAGTGTTTCTGTTATGCAAAACAAACAAACAAACAACACAGCAACACATATTTTCAGTTAATCTATACCAATGTGTGTTTGTTGCATGCTGCAAATTGCAGACCATAATGAAAACAGCATTGGCTATTTTTGCTCGAGTTCCAGTTCTCAGCTAAAGATGGAATATACTATTACCACCACATTTGAAATTCTGAGAATGTAAACAGGTTCAGCACAAGAAAAAGAAACAGAAAACCAAGTCCACAGGCTTTCTACCTCCGATTCTGCCTCACATAGGTCTGTTGGGATGGATTTGTCCTCTCTTCAAGAATTCAGTTCACCAGTACCAGGCACCTTCCTGTGTTTTACATGAGTGTTGTATGTTCTACTACTGTCCTCAAAGGCATGTATGAAAGGGAAAGTGGTCCAGAAGCTAGATTTCCAACTACCTAAAACATAACACATTTTCAGGCAATGGGTGATATCCCAGTTGCTTTGGTTACAAACATCCTGCATTTCTTAATCAGAGAGTAAACAGCAGGGTGGAACTGAGGATCTCACTGTTGACTTGCAAGCACTAAGATATTTCTGTTATTTTTCTTTTTTGAGGTCTGTGCCTCCAGCAGATAAACCTGCATTATGTACTAGAATTTTCTCATATAGGTAGTTAGGCTAGTGGAAACTTTCCCAGATATGGGCAACGATTGGATTAATTGTTATTGTTTTTAAAAATTTTGTATGATTTTTGAATTTACATTTAAACTTTAGGGACATTCATAGCAATTATCAGGTTTCCCTAGTCAAAGATCATTTTCAATGGTTCAAAAACTTCTAAATTTGCCATATGACCCAGCAATTCCATTCTTAGGGATATACCTAAGTGTAATGGAAACATACGCCCTACAAAAACTATTTTCTAAACATAAATGACAGCATTATTCATAATAGTCAAAACGAGGACAGAACCCAAATGTTGATCAGCTGGTGAATGAGTAAACAAAATGCCTTATACCTATGCAATAGGTTATTATAAAGAAAAAAATACTAATTCATGCTATAGCATGGACAACCCTAAAAATTGTTATGCTAAATGAAGGAAACTAGATGCAAAAGATAACATGAAATATCTGAATAGGAAAATCTGTACAACTGAAAGTGTTTTGTTTTTGTTTATGTGACAGGGTCTCCCTCTGTCACCGAGGCTAGAGTGCAGTCAGGCACTCACAGAAGTTCTATGCAGTAAGTTGTGAGAATTATAGATAGGATTTAAATAGCAGAGAATCTTGGTCAGAGAGACTCAAACCCCACTCCCATTCTTACTGGTTACTTGATCTTGGATACTTAGTTTCCATGGCCTCCATGTCCTCATCTGTCAATGGGCTTGAATGTGCCTCCCAACGAAACTTACTTGCGCGGTTTAAAATACTTACAGAATGTCCTATATGTAGTGAATGACCATTTACTATTACTAGGATTTGGTGTGATGGAAACAAGACTAAAATCTAGTTCTTGAAATATGATGTAATAAATAAGTGTGGTTTTGAAGAAGGAAGCCGAATTTTGCTTACCTGGAAGCTGTGGGAAATTTGCACGTGGCCCCATCAATAGTACTGATCAAGTGTTTCTCACAACCATCCATGTCTTCAGTCTTGGGTCCTGCAATACGATACTTACAGTGATGCTCATGAAACTAGCCCTCTAAGCTTTGTAAAATTAATCAGGGAAGAAGGGAGAGGGAGAAATGAAAATAAGCCACTGCAGCACACTCAGCATTCATGATGAGGTCACCCTGCTCGCTCCTGCTTCCTCATAGTTGTTTGGTGCCTGTTGCCCCAGAATCATGAAGACCCTGTTACAAGATGATAGGGTTCCCCATAACTGCCCTGTACATAACAACCTGAACAGGTCCCTACACACCAGTGAAACCACTGACGCCAGCTGGTCTGAAGGACCCCGTAGGAGGCTGACTCACCAAAGAATGAAGCTTCTACATCCAGATAATTTCATCCCCCTCACTCCAACCAATCAATGACCCCAATTTTCCAGTCACTCCCTTTCCATGATCCCCTTAAAAATCTCAGATTAGAACTCGCCAGGCATTTGGAATTGAGTCTCTTTTCCCATCTTCTTGCTGTGTGCCCTGCAATCACTGAACTCTGTTGCAAACCCCACTGTCTCCGCGTATTGGTCTGTGACTGCACAGCAGGCATATGCACCTTTTGAACCTATGACACTAAATGTGTACTTATTTTTCAGTGGCACTAAAGGGTGTCATTTTCCATATTGGGCAGTGCTGGGGATTGAAACTCAACCTTGTAAAACATGCACATGGAGACAAAATGTATTCATAATTGCCATAACTTGGAAGCAACTAAAATGCCCTTCGGTAGGTGAATAAGTAATCTGTGACATATCTGGAGAATGGAGTATCAGAGCCCTAAAAGGAAATTGTTTATCAAGCAATTTGATAAGACACAGAAAAACCCTAAACACATGTTACTAAGTGAAAGAAACCAGTCCCAAAAGGTTACATGCTGTACGATTCCAACTGTATGCCATCCTGGAAAAGGCAAAACCAGAGACAGTAAAAGATTAGTGTTTCAGAAGTTACACTGGGAAAGATGAATTAACAGGAAGAGTATAGAAGATTTTTAGACAGTGAAACTACTCTGTATGACACCATAACAGTGGCTACATGTCAGTATATGCTTGTCCAAACCCATAAAATGTACAATACCAAGAGAGACCCAAATGTGAACTATGGACTTTGAGTGATAATGATATGGCAACCTGATTTTATTGATTGTGACAAATGCATCACTCTGGTATTAGATGTGGATGGTGGGAGGGGCTGTGTATATGAGGTGCAGAAATTGTGGGGATCTCTGTGTTCCATGAACTTTTGCTGTGAACCTAAAACTGCTCTGAAAAATGAAATATATTTAAAAACAAACAGACAATACCCAATTCTATCCAAATGGAAGCTCTTTTGGGGAACATTTAATGCTCATCTCCAAGTCACTATACTTTTGCTTCTATAAACAAAAAAACCTGCAAACCTTTACAAGATTGTGTGATGTCTCTATATTGTGTATCACTTAATTTCAGGGCCCCACCATCATTTACTTGTATTCTACTCGCTTAGCAAAAATCTTGAACTGTTCATTATACAGTGAGCTATTATATACCTTTAAACTTCTTTATGATACAAGAAGTCTTCCACTCATGTGGTAGGTTAAAAAATGCCCTCACCCACAAAGGTATCCATGTCCTAATCTCTGGAATCTGTGAAGGTTATATTACATAGCAAAAAGAGAGAAAGAAGGAAGGTGTTTGCAGGTGTGATAAAGTTAAGGATTTTAAGATAGGGATGTTCTCCTAGCTTAGCTGCATGGCCCTAAATGTAATCACATCTCCTTCTAAGAGAGAGGTAAAGGGAAATTTCACACACAGACACATATGGAGAAGGTGACAGGAAGATGCAACAGAAGGAAATTAGAAGACATTAGTTCTGAAGTTTGGAGTAACATAGAGTAATGCGGCAATCACCAGAAACCAAATGTGTCAAGGAATTCAGAGAGCACTGGCCCACCAACATTTTGATTTCTGCCCAGGAACACAGATTTTTAATTCCTAGCCTCCAGGACTCAGGGGGAATAAATGTCTTCTTTCAAGCCATGGAGTCTCTCACCATTTGTTATAGCAACAATGGGAAAGCAGTACAGCTCCCTAAATTGTTTTGGGAAAAAAAATGCTATAAAACTACTGAACCTAAAACGGGGTCACTGAGCTGATTCCTTCCATCTATTCCCAAATTCCTTTTTTGATTGATCATATTTGGAGATAGTATTTTTCTAAGACAAGGCCTTCAAAATATTGTAGATTGACCTTGAATCCATTCATCTTAGTGCTCTACTGGGTTGGTCTTAAAGTTGTCTCAATCTCAGTATCCTAAGGTTGGTTATGTGAGTGCATGTGTTGGGGGTGGGGTGGGGTGTATGTGTGTGTATGAGTGTGAGTGGGGGAGGGTGTGTGGAAATGTGTGTAGGGGGTGCCTACTGTGTCTCTGATTTATACTGCTAAGTTGATATAGGGCTATAGAGTGTGTAGAAAGTGAAATGTATACATGGTACAAACATACTCTTGCCAAATAAGTCATTTATGGGTATCCATGCTCTATAGAGCATTTCCTCTCATTTATTTCAGAAGAGTAACAAACACATTCCTTTTACCCCTTAGGCATTTTTCCAGTCAACTAAATCAAATCCTATTTGTATCTCCTAGTCTTTCAATTATTTTTATTGCTTGCTTTACACCTCTCTCCAATTTATTTTTTCCCATTTAAAACTGGAAAATTAGCCAGTGAATTTAGCCTGCATTAGCATTTGCCTGCCCCATACAGATGAGGCACATGACTTGCCTAATATCACTGGAGAGTTCTTTATTTTGCTGTTTGATCAGTAATAAGAATCACAATAGTACATACATAACCAGAAAAACACAGTTTTTTTGAAGTAGTTACATCAGACAATACACTTACTCTGATGATACTTCCACTCCTCAAAGTAATTTCACATATCCTTTACAGAAATGGCCTTAGAGTCAGTTTTAAGGTGAAACAATAAAATGGGAATCTCATTGTTTAAAAGTCACAATTCTTATCTTAGGCAAAGACAATGGGATCCAAATGTATTAGCCATGAAATTTTTTCCATTTATAAAATTTCAATCTATATTTTAGAGATTTCTATTTACCATATTTGAAGTTATCTCAAATGAGGATTTTACCTTAAAATGCTCTGACTTTTCCTCAAATGGTTAAACAGAAATGGTTTTCTCCTGCAGTAGAATCTTTAGATTCAGGCGAGGGTTCCCTGGTTTTGGAGAGGAGTCTAGGAAATTTTTTAAGCCCTCCTTGGGTATCTGGGACCAGCCATCCCCATTGCAGTCTGGGCAGGGTGCTCTGAGCACCTACTGGGGGTGCATGTCTCACTCTTTGTCTCTCCCTTTGGGAGGTCTCTCCAGTTCCCCATCCCCAATCTTTCCTGTGCTCTCAGGGACATCCAGATGTTCAGGAGATCAGGGGGCTGCCCGTATTATATGGTATTGTATTACATGGGCTGGTGCCTGGCCTGGAATATTTGGGCTCCAATGGACACTCCTGGCAAACAGATGATGTGGGATTGGGACACCAACATAGTGTGGACACTCTGATTTTAGGTGACACTCGATCATTGTGGAGGCTGGGGCTGTGTGTGTAGGCAGGTGTTCAAGCCTTCCCTCATCCTTTTCTGCCTGTGCTGCCCACAGTGGCATAATGCTGAGGTCAGCCTCCACCTCCCCAGGTTCCGCCCACAGGCCCAGGCTTTCCTTCCCACTCTGAAGGTGTGTGGATATCCAGGTGTTCTCAACAGTGAAAGAGGTCTCAGGCAAGGCTCTGATTACAGCCTACAAAGTCCAAGAGAAGACACATTTAAGAGAACATGTGTTGTTCTAGGTTTACACAATGGAATCATAGAATTTCCAAGGGAAAAATTAACATGAAAAAATGAATTGCCTTTTACATTTTCCTGCACATTCTGCATAAGAACTGCCCTTGGGATTATCATCAGCAAAAACAGTGATGATGTTTGAGAGAGTCATAGCTGCACAATGAGCATGAGTGGGCATCATGGCGTCATGAGTAACAATGTAATCAGCATAAAATAAAGGCTATTAGGGAACCATAAAGGCAAGAAGATACATATGGTTTTAATATAAACAGTGCCCAGTGAGCCATGAGAGGAGTAACAGGAGTGTAGCCATCTTGGGCGTGGGGAAGAGAGATGAAATTAGCAAGAAATGGTGATCTTGACAAGAAAGAACATGAAGAGATGGTCCTAAGATCTGAATGGTATGAGATGATGCCTGGTGACTATGAAGACTCATCATTTTTACTGATTAGATGATAAACAAATATGTAAGCACCTTTCTGTATGCATTATTTTACATCTTCATCAATAAATCATTATACTTTTCATAAGCCTATGGATTAAATGTTTTAATAAATATTTTATAGACAAGAGTCCTACACACAAAATAATTTGATTCCACCCCTACAGGCTCTACAGGCAGTCCAGTACTATAGATAATTAACTGTATTGACTCAAGATTCACGTGATGCTGTCATTCATCTGTCTAATAAATAATCATTGAGCTCCCACTAAGTGCCAGAAACCACTTGTTGGAGGCAGTGAAAATAAATATATTTTACAGGAATATTGTATTAGTCAGGGCTCTCTAGAGGGACAGAACTAGTAGGATATATGTAAATGTGAAGTGAGTTTATTAAGGACAATTGACTCACACAATCACAAGGCGAAGTCTCATAATAGGCCGTCTGCAAGTTGAGGAGCAAGAAAGTGGCTCAGTCCATGTCCCAAAACCTCAAAAGTAGGGAAGCCTGCAGGGCAGCTTTCAGTCTGTGGCTGAAGGCCTAAGAGCCCCTGACAAACCGCTGGTGTAAGTCCAAGTGCCCAAAAGCTGAAGCACTTGGAGTCTGATGTTTGAGGGTTGGACGCATTCATCATGGGAGAAAGATGAAGGCCAGAAGAGTCAGCAAATCAGCTTCTGCCACCTTCTTCCACCTGCTTTTCTAGCCACACTGGCAGCTGATTGGATGGTGCCCACCATATGGGTGGGTTTTCTTGAAGGTGGGTCTTCCTCTCTCAGTCCACTGATTCAAATGGGGTCAGAAGTTCCAGACCAGCCTGGCCAACATGGTGTGAAACCCCGTCTCTACTAGAAATACAAAATTTAGCCAGGCATGGTGGTATATGCCTATAACCCCAGCTATTCAAATGGCTGAGGCAGGAGAATGGCTTGAACCCAGGTGGTGGAGATTGCAGTGAGCCGAGATCGCGCCATTGCACTCTAGCCTGAATGACAGAGTGAGATTCTATCTCAAAAACAAAACAAAACAAAAAAAAGTACTGACTCACTGATCCTTTTTTTTTTTTTTTTTTTTTTTTTTTTATATGGAGTATAACTCTTTAACCAGGCTGGAATGCAGTGGTACGATTTCAGCTCACTGCAACCTCCAACTCCCTCCTTCAAGCGATTGTCATGCCTCAGCCTCCAGAGTAGCGGGGACTACAGGCGCACATCACCACACCCAGCTAATTTTTGCATTTTTAGTAGAGACGGGGTTTCAGACCCAATTTTTGATGAATCAGTGAGGGACAGCATTTGTGGTGGTGGTGGGTTAAATCAAGGAGTAAATGCTTACCAAGCAAAAAATTGTAAGGATATTGCTACCACATGCAGTTCAAAACCAGGTTAAGTATGGTACCTCACTGAGCACCTTCTTACCTCATTGTTTATTGTCCTGCATTTTTGTGATTATTATATACTTAGCAAATTTTTATTTTACAATAGTTTGTAAAATAACTTACTTATTTTCCAAACCACCATTAATTCCAGTTCAGGGTGACAGGTGGGCAGAGCCTCTTCCTGTGGCTGAGGACGAAAGGCGGAAATCAGCCTTCTGGTGGACCCCATCCTATGGCAGGTGTGTGTGCGCACACACACACACGCACACACACACACGCAGTCACCCACACAGAGACCATGTAGACACACCAAGAAACTGACTGGCACAGCTTGGGATGTGGAGGGACACCAGAGTACCCAGAAAAAAATCTCACAACCACATGGGAGAACCTGAAGACTCCACACAGACAGTCGCTCTGGTCGGTAATCACCATTTTTCTTATCAACGTTATAACAAAATGGTGTCGAACGAAATGACCTTGTTTGAGAGCCTGCTTTCTACATTAATAAGAGAACAGATGTGTTGCACTACCAGTAAAATACTGAAAATGTCCGTGATTAAAATAAATTGTGTTGAGTAAAAGAAGAACCTCCTATCATTCACAGCAAATGTTTCTTTCTTAAGACGAAGTTAAACTAAAATGAGTGACAGTCCCTTCTTTAATTTGGTAATCACAATTACAAATAATTTATTGAAGAGGGACACTCTTCTTGAAGTAGCTACCAGTGTAGAATGGACCTGGTATAACTAAGTTCCTCCTTTTGTCATCTGTAGTCAGGGCGGTATGTGGAGAAAGACTTAAAAAAGAGACTTAATTCTAGCCCTAGGCAGGAACTAGGGCAACTGACTTTAAATCCCGGTTTTCCAACTAATGTCTGCTGGAGCAGCTTTCTCTCTCTCTCTCTCTCTCTCTCTCTCTCTCTCTCTCTCTCTCTCAGTCTTTCTCCAGAAGTGCACCTCTAGATCCTGGGGGACTGGACACACAATGGAAATTAGGAGTCATTGTCATTGTTAGTCCATGTATTCTCCATCACCAGTCATGCAGGTCATGGTTAGATGGAAAAACGTCCTATCCTACACCAACGGCTGAGATAGGAGATGAGTGTGCTGTCCTGTCCTGTGCCACTTTCTCTCTGGTAAATGTGTTTCCTCTCAGAACAAATGCACATGGTATCCTAAATGCAGTGTGTGTGTGTGTGTGTGTGGTTTTAAGAAGTAGAGAGTTTAATAGGCAAGAGAGAAGAGAAGGCAGAAGGAAGAGGCTCTCCCATACAGAGACAGAGGGAGGGGGCATCCAAAGTGCAAACAGGAGGCTCCCAAGTGCGGTGGACACCAGACAGGTACATATGCAGAGGCTGGAGGAGGCAGTGTCTGATTTGCACAGGGCTTAGGGGATTGGTACCAGGCATGTCATTCACGTAGCCGTGAAAAAGCGCGTCCTTTCACCCTAGCTTTTTAATATGCAAATGCAGGGGGCCGTGATGATCTACACACATGTGGCTATGTGAGTGGCCACGTTGCCAGAAACATGGGGAAAGGGCAAGAAGGCCGGAGAAATCGCCATGTTTGGGTGGACTCAGTTGCTAATGGACTGCATTTGCGTATCAAAGGTTGCCCACCTGGCCACACAGTTTGGCTACAAGTAGGGAACAGAGTGGTTTCCTGCTGTATCATTCAAATTTTTCTAAATCGGTTCCAGGATTTAAAGTGTGCTAAGAAGTGAGAGTCATCTAGGCTAAGTTTTCTCACACTTGGAAAGTCAGTGCACACCACAGGTCATGTGATCCATGGGACACTGGGTTTCGTGCAGGGCTTGTTATTCAGAATGGCAACCCAGTCAATTCTAACACACTGAAAAATTTGCTAAGTTACTCATATGACTCCTCTGCCATCTCTAGGAAGACACCTTATTTTAATTGTATCTTACTCTCTCTGAGCCAAGATCCAGCCCTTATAATGGTTTCTCATATGACCCTTCTGCCCTTACTAGAAAGACACATATTTTCATTATATCTTATTCCCTCTGAACAAGATCCAGTCCTTATGAAAGAGCAACTTAAAATGCAATGATGACATAAAAATACACATCTTCACAGAGCAAGGCATCATATTAAAAACAAAACAAAAAACACAATTGTTAAGTCTCTCTAGTATAGAAGTATTAGAATTAACATTTGGGACACAGACAATGCATGTGAATGTGAAGACAAAAGTTTCAGCCTCCTCTCTAGCACCTTTTCTCTGGCCTGTCTAGGCATGTGGTACCAGTGCGTAACCTGCAGGTAGCTGCAGGAACTTAGAAAGGAGGTCTTGACTGAAAATATAAATCAGTGACTCATCAGCATATAGGTGTTATTTAAGAACAGGACGTTATATGTTTAGAATGCTAAGTAAAATAAGCCAGGCACAGAGAGGAAAGTACTGCAAAATCTCACGTACATGTGGAATCTAAGAAAAGCTAAGCCCCTAAGAGTAGAGTAGAATAATGGATGCCAGAGTGACGGGGCTGGCCAGGGAGGGAGACATGCTGGTGGCACAGTACAAAGTTTCAGTTAAACAGGAGGAGCAGCTGTACCGATCTATTTCAATAATTTAATAATAAAGCACTGTATATTTCAAAACTGCTAAAATAATAGATTTGAAATCTCACCACAAGGAAATAAGTAGGTGGGTGATAGAAATGTTAATTAGCTTGATTTAATCATTCCACAATGTACACAGGTATCTGAACATCACACTGTACCCCGCAAAGATATATAATTATTTATCAGCTAAAATTAAATTTAAAATATGCTTTAAAAGCAGGAGGTCATAATTGAAAAAGGAAGTACCTACAAAATACAATTTAAAATAAGCATCCAAAAACTAGGGGAAAAAAAATCAAGAGAGATGCTAACAAGAAAGCCAAAATGAGAATGTGTCAAGAATACATGTCTTCTACATTCTATGGGAGCATGAAAGATGGGAGCTCCTCACTTTGGCGTAAGGGGAAAAAAACTGAGAGCCATATTCTCTTCCCAAAGCTGGAGGCTGCTGTAGAGCTCCCTAACTGGTCTGCGCTGAAAAAGAGGTATAGGCTTTATGCAGCTGCCCTCCAAGGAGGCTGCGTGGCACAGATAATTTGTCACAGATAGGATGGAGACCACTGGCTTGCTATCAGATCTGCACTATTCTCAACATAACCATTTAACAAAAGTTTCAAGACACCCATAAAAAAACTTGGTTCCCAGACAAAGTGGAGACATCTATAAAGCAACCAAAATAGAAAAGAAATACAGGAAAAGATGTATAAACTAAATGAGACAACAAAAATAAAACAATAATGTTCCCTCAGGTTGCATCTTCATATTTTGAAAATAACTAGAGAATATTAACCTTAAACATAAAACCCAATAGCACCCACAATAATAGATGAATGTACTCCATATTCAATGAAAATAATAGAAAAAAACTGAGATGACTTGAAAATAAACATATTGAAGAGTCTAAAAGAGATAAAGGCAAATAATCTATGAAAAGGAAATATGAAATCATGCAACAGGAAGAAAAGGATATTAAAATATTTTGTTAATTTCAGTAAATTATAATGACATTATTATTATTATTATTTTAAAAAGCTAATTGTCACAATAAACTGTATGCAGGACTGGAAACAGTGGGCATAGCAACCTGCAGGAGTGAATGCCGAGCACCACAATATGGCAGGGGTGTACTTAGCAAGAAATGTACAAGACAATGCTAACAGACTACTTCAGGAAACAGAGGAGGCTTGCCAAGGACAAGGCTTGGTATATCAAAGACTAGTGCAAGCAAATAATAAATATACATACACATAAGTCATTTAACTAACATCACTGTAAAAACTTGACTCAGGTTTTATGTTTAAAAGGCAACAACCCTCTTGACAATAATAACTAAGAACATAATAGCGGAAAGGATGTCTACAAGAAATTAAATTTTGCTAAGTTTCTTATTTTACTCAGGAGTAGGAAGGAATTGCTGAGTAATTTTAGATTTTCTTAGAAACACTGAAAAATGAATTAAATGTCTTAAAATTTTAAAGGTAACATAAATAATTGAAGATTTCTTTATACCTTCCAAATAAGAGAAAAATACAAAGAAAATATAAGTACTTAATGCAAGCTCAAGCAAGAGAAATAAAAAAGAAGTCAAGAAACATGGAGACTAAGAAACACAGACACAGGAAAGGGAGCATCATACACTGAGGTCTGTAGGGGGGAACTAGGGGAGGGACAGTGGGGGTGGGGAGTTGGGGAGGGATAACATGGGGAGAAATGTCAGCTATAGATGGTGGGAGGAAGGCAGCAAACCACATTGCCATGTACATACCTATGCACCAATCCTGCATGTTCTTCACATGTACCCCAAAACCTAAAACGCAATAAAAAAATTAAAAAAAAAAATAATTGCAAATACACGGGTAAATATATATACGGCAATCTCGTCCATTAAAACAGCCAGATAGCATAAAAAATTAAAATTAAAATGCAGCTAAACAATGTTTACATAGACATAGCTAATAAACAATATTTAACTTTTATAAATTAAAGATTGAAATATGTAAGTTTGAAAAATACTATTGTCGTGAGTTTTATGTCAGTTTGGCTAAGGAAAAGTGCCCAGATAATTCTGGATATTTCTGTGACAGTGTTTTTGGATGACATTCATATTTTAATCAGGATTTTGAGTAAAGCAGATTATCCTCTATAATGTGGGTGGACTTTAATCAATTGAAGGTCTTAATAGAACAAAGATTAACATATATATGGAGAGAGAGAAAAGATCAACTGCAGGGATTTGTCTTGTGCAATTGAAGAAGCTGGTTGAACCATTTGTCTAAGCCTGTTGACTTCCTTTCTGGTGCTTGAAGGCCACAGGGCAGGTAGTTGCATGGTGGATTAGTCAGCGTTCTCCAGAGGGACAGAACCAAAAGGATATATGTATATATGGAAGGGAGTTTACTGGGAGAACTGCCTCACACAATTACAAGGCGAAGTCCCGTGGTAGGCCATCTGCAAGCTGGGGAAGAGAGAGGCCGAAGTGAGTGGTGGCTCAGTCCAAGTCCCAAAGCCTGAAAACCATGAAGGTGGACAGTGGAGCCCTCAGTATGGCTGAAGGCCTGAGAGCCCCAGTAAAGCCGCTGGTGCAAGTCCCGGAGTCCCAAGGCTGAAGAACCCAGAGGCTGATGTTCAAGGGCAGAAGGAGCGGATGGAAGTGTCCAGTGCAGGAAGACAGAGGCCAGAAGCCCCAGCAAGCAAAGCTATCCCATATCCTTCCTCCTGCTTTGCTCCAGCTGCTGGTAGCCCATGGGGCAGCACCTACCCACACCAAGGTGGGTCTTCCTCTTCCAGTCCACACTCATGTGTCAATCTCCTCTGGCAACACCCTCACAGACACGCCCAGAAACAATGCTTCCCCAGCCATCCAGGCATCCCTGAATCCAACCAAGTGGAGGCCTAATATTCACAGATGGGAAGATGGATGGAATGTCGGGGAGATGACGAACAGGCTGAAGTCCACAGCGGGAGCTGGTGAGTCTTGCTGGGGACTCACAGAACTATGCCCATCCCTATGGCCTCTGATCTGGGTGGTGTGGGCAGAAGTCAAGACACAGGCACCTGACCCAGGACTAAGAGGCTGAGGGAAGACCGAGGCCCAGTTAGGGCCGCCGCAGGGCCCACTGCTGACTCAGTCCGAGAGCGTGCATCAGCAGACCAGCCCAACATCCTGAGCGTAAGCCCGGGGTAAGAGGCACAGGACCTCCAGAGCCCCTAGTGGGAAATGGTGGTCTGGCGCTGTATTCATGCAAAGGAGGAACAGCTGAAGTAAGTGTTCAGGAAGAGATTTTTTACTTTCCAAACAAAAAGACAAAAATCCTCCAAGATTAACTTCCTTTCCTCTCAGTCCTTTTGGATTCTAGGCCATTCTCTGTTCCTCAGCCTGGAATGCTGGTGCAAGTCAGGACACTCAGCAGTTGTTTTGAGATCTGAAGACAAAAGTCATGCTTACAATCAGTACTTCCTAACATCTTTGCAAAGATACACCGAAGCTAGTGTTCTACTTCTGGATATTTTCTTTTATTTTATTATGAATATGAATCCCTGCTGTAGTAACAGTAATCTGGATGTACTGGTACCTAAAATACTCCTACTGTTCTCAGTAGTTCTGCTGCCACAGAGAATTACAAAGCCAGGTCATCAGCTCAGAGGGAGTATGGAGGTGGAGTTGGCTGTTCAAAGAGGAGAGGGCAGAAGGGCATGAGCAGCCGCTTTCCTGACTGCACTCCAGCCAGGACCCTCTGAGCCCTCTTCTCAAAGAGCATGCAACTTGTCCCATAAAGACCTGAGCAGCAAGCCTGCATCCCTAGGATAACCCTAGCCCTGCTGAAGGTGCCTGCCTGAGGGCAATCAGGTTGTCCAAAGGATTAAGTGTTGATTCTAGCCAACCCTGAGGTGGGGCATGGTGGGGGGCTGTCCCTCAGCCTGTGTGAGACTCTGCAGCAAGGCAAGGGCCTAACTCTGATGAGTGCCAGTTAGCAAATAAAGGCAGAGTTCATGTGGGCAAAGGCCTTTTTCCACTTTTTACAATTTTTCTCTTCTCTGCCTCTACTGAGCCCCTACTTTCACCTTCCCCTGTTCCCTCTTTGTCCCCTAAGAAGCCTAATCACTGTTTTACAAGGATGAGTTCAATTTATAATGGACATTTTTCCCTACTTAAATAGCACATTAGCCATTTAAATCTATCCTTGCTCCTTTAACTAGTATGTGGTTTTATTTATTTATTTATAAAATAGATTTAGGGGCTAGACGTGCAAATTTATTGCATGCAAATATTGTGTAGTGGGGAAGTATGGGCTTTTAGTGTGCACATCACCCAAGAAGTGAACACTGTACCTAATTTTTTCAAATCTCAGCTTCCCAGCTTTTTTAGTCTTCAATGCCTGTTATTCCACTTCATATGCCCATGTGTACGCATTACTTGGCTCCCACTATGTTGAATAAGGGTGGTAAAAGTTGGTATCTGCATCTTATTCTAGTATATAGGGAGAATGCTTTCAAAATTTCCCCAGTCAGTATAATGTTGACTGTGGGTTTTTCATTTCTGGCTTTCATTAGTTTGAGTCATGTTCCTTCAGTGCCTAGTTTGTTAAGAGTTTTTATCATGAAGAGATGCTGTATTGTATTGAATGCTTTTTCTGCATTAATTGAGATGATCAGAAGGTTTTTGTTTTTAATTTGGTTTTTCTGGTGTGTAAGTTGAACAATTCTTACATCCCTAAAATAAAACCCACTTGATTGTGGGGTAGTAACTTTTTGATGTGGTACTGGATTTCGTTTGCTAGTATTTTGCTGAAGACTTTTGCTTCTATATCCATCAGAGATTTTGGCCTGAAGTTTTCTGTTTTTGTTGTACCAATATACAGCTTTGGTGTCAGGATGACTCTGGGTTTATAGAATGGATGAGGGAGGATTCCCTCTCCCTTGACTTTTTGGAACGGCTTTAGTAGAAGAGGGACCAATTCTTTGTATATCTGGTAGAATTTGGCTGTGAACCATCTGGTCCTGGGCTTGTGTGTGTGTGTGTGTGTGTGTGTTTTTTTTTTTTTTTTGACAGACAAGAGGAACATAACATAATTCCTGGGCCACATGAGGGTCCTCTCAGTCTTGCTGGCTCTGATTTAAAGGGGAATCAACCAATGTGACTGTGCTTTTCTAATCCAGACACCTACAAACAAAACCAGAGAACATACTGCTCTAATTTTTGCCAGGATAACAACCAAATGCATGTGTGAATTTGTAATGAGATGATGTGGCCACCTCTGGCATTGGCAATTTTGATTTCCCACTCACTTCCTGAAATCATGTTGGTTATTATGGCTTGGGATCGTTTCGTTAATCCCCCCTTATGCAGTATTCACAAAGGGAAAACAACAGACAAAAACAAAGATGGCAGCAGCCCTTCATAATAGAAAAAGCAAACACAGCAAAAACAACAATACAGCTTATCAGTATGGAGCTAGCTGCACAAAGCAGACAGTCAATGGAACATTTTGCAGACGAAGCATAGCTCCTCAGGGGCCTGTATTTACTCATGCTTTAACCTGCACCCCTGACTCAGCATGCCTGTCAGCCCTCCAAGTGCAGGTGTGACTGCCAACTTCAGCACGTTCTTGATTGTCAATTGTGAAGGCAGATAAGTCTGATATCAACTCTGAGTTTTCCCCAATATTTGACCCAAACTCAGCCCAAGATGTTTCTGATGACCAGTTTCCCTACTCTACCTCATGACTTTTATCTGGGCAGTTCTAAAACCCAAAATAATAAACCAACGTCCCATCAGGTATTTAAGATAGGTTATGTATATAATATATATATATGCATAGTTACATATATGCAGAACTATTCATATATCTATAATATATATCATTATATATTATATAATATATATGCAATATTTTATATATCAAAATACCACTCAATCTAAAGACATGTATGCATGGAAATACATAAAAGAGCTATACATATGTGCATATATTTGTGCATAACGTAGCCCACCACTCAAGAAAAAGAGAATATATATTTTATTGTAATGTAACTGCACCATTCATGGACACTGATCAATATTAGATTAAAAAGCAACTACTCATCATTTTCAGAAGCTACTTAAAATACAGAATTATACTTTGAGATTTCAATGCAGTTCTGTTAAAATTAACAACAAAATACGCTGTTAAGAAAAACATAAACTGCAAGTAACCCATAAATGGGGATTGGTGTAGATTGACTGCAAAACTGTGGCAGTGGTTTCATGATTCGACATTTGTAGCATTTGCTGAGTTATGGCCTATAAAGGATAAATTGTATTCCAGGTAAATTGTACTGAAAACTGACTAAACAAAGCCTCATGTTCAAAAACCTAAAAGGGAGGTCTGAAGTAAAAAACTGAATAAAAAGAGAAAAATGAAGTTATAAAATATTTATAACTGCACAATAAAGTTATATATGTCAAGGCTTGTGAGATATTAAAATACTAATTAGAAATTTGTTTATCTCTTTGTGCATGATATGATTGCTTATCCAGAGAATTCCAGGGAAGAGTAGCCCTAAAACTGGAAAGCAGAGTTTGTTAAATACAAACTTGTTGAATGCAGGATGAACATAAACTAACAAAAATAAGAAAATATGATGGAAAGATTTTAAAAGGGCAAGAATAGCCAACATGAATTTTAAAAACTGGATAGGATGGTATCATCTTTCTTTTTAGGTATCAAACATTATTATAAGTGAATCAGTATATATTGGGTCAGGGTAGACTAATGAATCAGTGGAAACTATTAAAGCATCTGGAAGCAGACCCACACCTAGAAAACACTTGGTATGTGAGTAAGACCTCCTTGCAAATCACTGAGAAATTAAAGGCAATTTAACAATGGCTGTCAACTGAGTATCCATATGACAAACAAACAAACAATTTTCATCTGTAACTTTAGTCTTATAAAATAACTTTGAATAAATTAATTTAAATCGAAAAAAAGTTAATAAAGAGGTTTATAAAATATTACCAAATGTGATTATATAAGAATGTAAAGCATTCATCTGAAAAAAGACACAGTTTAGTTTTAAAAGCAAGGATTCAGACTACAAGAAGATATTTCAAGGCATCTAGTCAATAAAGCATTAGTTCCCAGACTACGTAAATCAATCCTAGAGTTAGACAGAGGCACACAATTTAACAAGTGGCAAAGTCAGTGCAAAAGTAATTCACTGAAGAGCAAGCCCGAATTGCCAGTGTATGGAAACATTTCAAAAGTCTGATTGTATCACATGTTGTTGTTCTGATGGAGGGAAGTGAGCCTTCACAGAGCTGGTGATAATAGAAATTGATACAACCTACTTAGAAAATAATTTGACAGCATCTTCTTAAGTTGAGAATAAGCAAGTAATTAATATCCTTGGTATTTAAGGGGAACGTGCCACATAAGACTCTGGGACAGGTAGGTAGACTTTCATTATAGCAAGATTTGGTGTAAAGAAAAACAGAAGCAACCTTACTTTTCATCAAAAGAAATAACCGAATCATAAGCATCCCTTTCAATGGAATAGTCTAAAGTGTCTTAAATGAATGATATAATTCTAACTCTACATAGGTTGGTGACAATAAATCCCCAAAGCATAAAATGTATACTCTGTAGCATATGTTTATACTCTGTGTATAGATTCAATCAAATGCCGTGAAAATATAAAAATAAAGGTTAGACTAAAATTTCAAAATATTAGCTATCTTTAGAGAGGGACCAGAGCAGGTAGTGGATCCCAGAAGGGTGCACTCGCATTTCTAGTAATATACATTTATTTTTGCTTTAAAGATAAAATCTGAAGCAACTATTTGCAAAATGTTAGCAATTATGAAATCTCAGTAGCAGCAACATAGCTGGTAGTTATACAGTCACCTAGAATTTTCTATTTGAGTGAAATATTTCATATTTCAGAATGGTGGAAAATGGTAAGACCATGTAGATTGTTGGATTAGAAAGCACTTGACTTAGGTAGACATGGAATTTAGTTTTATTGTTAAATAAGAATGTGAACTAAGGATTTGAAGTGTTGCTTTTGCAATTCCTTTGATTTAAAGGGAATTATGGAGCACTGTTTAGATTTTGATGAGAACCAGCCAGTAGAGAGAAAGAATGAAACAGGCTGAATTTTCCAACAAGTGGATGCCCATGGAACTGAAGCTTGAGGAACTTGCATTTGCACAATGAGAAGCACCTCCTGCCTGTAGATCAATTATTCTTCTTTGTCCCTCCTGTTTTCCCTCCTGGCAACATAAACTCTTCACTTGTCGGGAAGAAGGGGTGGATTTAGGACGTCTCCTGTGTCTCTAGCTGGCACCACCCATAATAAAGCCTTCTTTTCCGGCAATACTTGTTGTCTCAGTGATTGGCTTTCTGTGTGGTGAGCACAGAACCTATGCTGAATTCCAGGTATTCAATGACAAGAAATTGAAAATGTGTTTGTGTGTGTGGTGGGGAGTTGGGGGGAGGTGGACAATCCCCCAGAACAAGGACCACTTGGGTTATAGGAAAGATGGTGCTGACAAATCAGCAGGCTGGTTCCCAATAGGAGGATCTTCTCTTCCAGGATATCAACAGTTCTTAAGGAGGACAAGAAGAGAGGCAAATACATTTATGCATGGTGGGCAGAAAATGAGGAAAATCCTAACTTACAAGTTCTGATTCTGTAAAGCATATGCAGAATTATCTTCTGAAGAAAGGAGTGGAGGGCAGTTGTGTTAAATTGTAACATAGTCATTGAAGATTGTGGGAGAATTCATTTACTGGCATAAATCTGTAAGCTTTCCAGGCAATCCTGGGTGCAGATGTGAAGTCGTAATCATTCATGTATAATCTTACCATCATTGCATTATTTATTCAATTGTTTATTTTCTAGGAGTGATAGACAAACAGGAAGGAAGGAGGCTACAGTGTGAAATGTATATTAATTATTATACAGTTTTTATTCTTTATAGCAAATTATGTGTATGAATGCTCCTTGGCTGTAAATGTTTTCCTATGTATTTTTGAACTGGGCTATTTAAGGTAATAAATGCAATTTTTTATAATTAAATTCAAATATCAGATTTTTTAATTTTCTGAATACTCTCCCCTACTTGAACTTATTGTTTATTCACAGACATAATTCATTTAATACAATATCCCTATTTATCCATTTGTCACTGTGTGCATCTTAATCTCGTGGGCTTAGATGTTAGACTAATTGATTTGTTTTAGCATTGCTCCTACTTTAGCAAATGATTATCCACAATTATAGCAGATTAAGTGAGTGAAGAGTTCAGCTGAGTAGCAAGCTTCTCCGCCTTTCATGTCCCATGTTTTAGTAAAATGTGCAGGATATTTCTCTCAACTTGCAGAAGGAATATAGTCCCAGCAGGGCTTTGTAGCAGCTGAGCACATAAAATCATTATTGTCTAGGAAAACATTCACATCTACTAGTTCTTGATTAATTGTAAATAAGTGGCTTTTGGAATCTTACAAAGAACAGACATTGTTGGAAGTAAATTCCAGCCTACAAGGAATACTTTTTAAGAGTTTGAATCATAAATGAATGCATTAAACAACACAGGGGAAATGTACTTTAACGAAGTATCCTAAAACAACTACCAAGGACTGATAATGACTATGTAGCATAGACAAGTCAGTTTCTCCTTTCGAAGTCCCAATATCCTTACAGTTAGAGATGGCTAATTTAGGAGGCCTACCAATTTGACAGCATAGAGGTTAGGAGGAAAGGAATTTTTATGTATGAATAATTTTTAAAAGAGAAGTTGTTATAAAAGAATAAAGAAGCCTTCTCCCTGTAATGCATGTAGGGTGCCTTATATTAACTCCACAGAATTTTTTTTACCCATCTAAAATTACCTCAAAACCCTGGGAAGGTAAGGAATGTGGTATAACCTTTAAATATTTTACACGCCATAATATTTACATGAATTCTCATATTTATACTACTGTGCTGTTTCATGAGTAGTGTTAGTACCTTACACTATCAAAATAATTCTAAATCCTCCCTCTCAGACCTTTCACCATTACTATATTTCACTTATCTGCATATGCACACATGCACATGAAACTAGCATATGTAATCTAGCACATTGTAGCTATTTTTCAGAAGTTATCTGTTTGATCAATTAAGAATAGAAAAATGAACATTTTTATTTTATCTTCATTTCTTCCTTCTTGCTGAAAGTTGGATGTAATTCTTGTACTTGATCTTCAAAATATAAAGTTTTTTCCACTTCAAAAAAAAAGAATAAAAAACATTTTGATTGCAGTTATCTAATGTATATAAAGTAGTATATTTTACTGCTGGGAACTGGAGGCAAATCCTCTTGGACAGTCTAAATAACTCCCACATTTGTAAAATATACAGTCATTGAAAAAGTACAGGAAATGAAGCAAAATGTTAAATGTGGTAAGCATAGGTGGCACAGTTATTGATGAATTTTATTTTCATCATTTTTCACCAGCATTTCCATAGTTAACTTGTAGTAGTTTTAAAAAGAAAAAGCAAATTTACCCCCCAAAATTGCAACATTGAATAGTTTAAATTAGTTTTGCATTAAAGAACTAAAACAGATTTACAAGAAAAAACAAACAAACCCATTCAAAAGTGGGCAAGGGATATGAACAGACACTTTTCAAAAGAAAACATTAATGAGGCCAAAAAATATATGAAATAATGCTCATCATCACTGGTCATTAGAGAAATGCAAGTCAAAACCACTTGAGATACCATCTCATGCCAGTTAGAATGGCGATCATTAAAAAATCTGGAGAGAACAGATGCTGGAGAGGATGTGGAGAATAGGAACACTTTTACACTGTTGGTGGGAGTGTAAATTAGCTCAATCATTGTGGAAGACAGTGTGGCAATTCCTCAAGGACTTAGAAATAGAAATTCCATATGATCCAGCAATGCCATTACTGGGTATATGCCCAAAGGATTATCAATCGTTGTATTATAAAGGCAAATGTACATGTATGTTCATTGTGGCACTGTTTACAACAGCAAAGATCTGGAACCAACCCAAATGTCCATCAATGATAGACTGGACAAGGAAAATGTGGCACATACACACCATGGAATACTATGCAGTCATAAAAAACGATGAGTTTGTGTCCTTTGTAGGGACCTGGATGAATCTGGAAACCATAATTCTCAGCAAACTGATACAAGAACAGAAAATCAAACACCACATGCTCTCACTCATAGGTGGGTGTTGAACAACAAGAACACATGGACACAGGGAGGGGAGCATCACACACTGGGGTCTGTTGGTGGGGAACAGGGGAGGGACAGCAGGGGGTAGGGAAGTTGGGGAGGGATAACATGGGGAGAAATGCCAGATATAGGTGACAGGGATGGAGGCAGCAAACCACACTGCCATGTAGGTACCTATGCAACAATCCTGAATGTTTTGCACATGTACCCCAGAACCTAAAGTGCAATTATATATGTGTGTATGTGTGTGTGTATTTGAAAAAAGTTATAGCATCAATGTTTTCTAGAAGAGAGTATGAGCAATATTATTACATTGACATACACTGACAAAATGGGATGATTTTAATAAAAAAAAGAAACTCATAAGATTGGATCATCACTGCATCCATGATCTGAGATGTATTTGTACAGTTCAATTACTTTTAATACAAGAAGTGTGCATTCTTCCTCTCAAAGTATAGTGGTATACAACAGGCTTTCTAGAGAGGATGGAGCCTTACTTCCTGCCTCCCCAAGTGTGCATTCTCTGTGCACATTCTGTTTTAAGTGACTCCATTTACTAAACATCATATCCATGGTAAAACAAATCATCAGTAACCTAACAGCTACAAACATGTAAATGTCTGCAATGCAACAGATGCCTACCAGCAGCGACCATATGGAGCTTGCAAACCAAGTGATTTTTTTTCTTTTAAAGAGAACTTTCAAAGTTGTGAACCCAGATTTATCAATAATGACCCTTATTCTATTTTTAGGGAAAATGTATGAACAGCTGCACTGATGAAACTCCTAACAATCCATGAGGGTATTCAGATATTTCTTGAAAATCATTCACACTCAGACCTGGCAAGATGAAAGCACATTTTTTTCCAACCCTAGGGAATACACACTTTAAAACTTAAAAAAATAGCTTTCAATGAAATGTCGAAGATGCACATACAGAGGCTTCACTCAGACCTTCTTTCCTATGCCCTGATGTCATCAAACTTCCATAATTGTGATATGATTATCAAAACCAGGAAATTAATATATAGGTGCCTTATTTTTCCCTCTGGATCTTTTTAAAGGGATTCTCAGTTTTTCTATCCATAGGGTATGGCCTCTGGTGATTCACTGCTTAGGTAGAGAATAACTCAAATAAAAAGTAACTAATGAATTTCAGATTACAGTCAATGCTTAGAGCTGCTTTCAGCACAGAGGCAATGACCTTCATCTTTGAGAGACAACTAATCATGCCCTATCTATTGATTCCTCTGACCCTCTTCCCCTTTTAAGGTAATTCCATTCTCCAAAGTGAGAATTCTGGTTTCCTTTATTTACTTTCAATCTATTGATATAGTTGCTCAAGGCTAGACCCAGAGAACACAGGTTCAGAATTGCTGATTCAAATCACTTTAAAAAGCAAGCTTATCTCTGAAGTTCAGTATTTTTTATAGTTCTATTTTTATAATGTACACTTGCTATGTGTGAAATTTTTAAACATCTTAAATGTAAAATTTGATTAATTTGGACACATGCATAGATGAAGTGATCCATTGAAACCAGCCAAATTGTCCTATAGAACCGATATTTATAATTTCTCTTGAATAAATAGAAATTGATCATCCCAGTATTAAAATTTGAAAAAGTTACATTTGTCTTCTCTGAGTTCCTTTCTCAGGAAATTAGGCATCAGGCCTCCCAGACAGTATCAAGGGTCTGAAACTTACCAGATAACTGCATTTGGACAATAAGATGCCAAACCCCTCATCATTCATGATTGCCTAGCTGACCACCTGCTCCCTGTTGACAAATTCCTCTTCCTTCCCCCTCCCTAACTCCGGCAGCATCTGATTAAAGCCTTGTCCCCTGGCAATACTCATTATCTCAGTGATGGACTTTCTGTATGCCAAGAAAAAGGACCTAAACCAACCATTGGTGTTTTGGTAACACCATAAACATCTCAAAATACAAAGATTCATGAAAATGTTTTGTGCGAACACAGGTTTTCATTTTCCTGGGTAAGTATGTAGAGATTTCTGGATTGTAAGGTAAGTATGTAGGTAAATTTATAAGAAATTGACAAAAATGTCAAATTGGCTGAACCATTTCACATTCCTACTAGCAGTGTATGAGGTGTCCAGTTTATTCACGTCCTTACCAACACTTGTTCTTTTCTGTCTTTTGTTTTAGCCATCCTCGTGTGTTTAAAGTAATAATTATATTGGGGTTATAATTTGCATTTCTCATAGCTAATGGTATTGATATGCTTTTATGTGCTTACTGGCTATTTGTACATCTTCTTTGGTAAAATGTTTATTAAAATGTCTTGTCTATTAAAAAACCGGGTTGTCATAGTTTAAAGGATTTATTATACACCTTGCGTATAAGGTTTTTATTAGAAATATTATCTGCAAATATTCTCTCCCCATCTATGGTTCGTCTTTCCTCTTTCTTTCTTTCTCTTTCTTTCTTTCTTTCTTTCTTTCTTTCTTTCTTTCTTTCTTTCTTTCTTTCTTTCTCTTTCTTTGTTTCTTTCTTTTTTCTTCCTTTCTTTCTTTCTCTTTTCTTTCTCTCTGTCTCTCTTTCTTTCTCTTTTTTTCTTTCTTTCTCTTTCTTTCTCTCTCTCTCTTTCCTTTCTTTTTTGAGATGGAGTTTTGCTCTTGTCACCCATGCTGGAGTACAATGGTGCAATCTCAGTTCACTACAAGAGGCCTCCTGGGTTCAAGTGATTCTCCTGCCTTAGCCTCCCCAGTAACTGCAATTACAGGCACCCACAACCATGTCCAGCTAATTTCTGTATTTTTAGGAGATACAAGGTTTCACCATGTTGACCAGGCTGGTCTTGAACTTCTGACTTCAGGTGATCCACCCACCTTGGCCCCACAAAGTGCTGCCATAACAGGAGTAAGCTACCATGCCCTGCCATCTTTTCACATTCTTAATGATGCTTCTTGAAAAGCAGAAGTTTTTTTGTTGATAAAGTTCAATTGGCTAATTTTATTTTCTTTTATCCTATATTGAAATATTTACCAGGCCATTAAGATTTACTTCTATGTTTTCTTTGAAGAGTTTAATAATTTCATTTATTGCATTTAGGTCTATTACTCATTTTTGTTAATTTTTATGTATTGTATGAGGCAAGATCTAAGTCATAAGTTGGCAAAATTCATCTATACAGGGCTAGACACATATTTTGGGTTTGTAGACTATGCAGTGTCTGCCTCTGCTACTCCATTGTGCTGGTGCAATGTAGATTAGCAGCCAATTATTTTGGTGGGGTTTCCATACACATTTGGGGTTTCTTGTGACATCATCCTTCCAGGGATTTCTGCCAAAAGCCTTGATCTTTGTTCTCTGATTTCTCAAGCCAGTAAGGCTGACACATTTTATTTCCAAATTGTTGATCCAACAGTAGAACTGGGATGCATAATCTAGTAAATATATAAATAATTATCAGTGCCATTTCTTTACGTTTCTACTCCTTTGTAATTTCTAAATGTGTTGGTAGCTTTCTAGTGTCTTCACGTAGTTATTTATTTACGTATTTACATTTGAGATGCAACCTTGCTCTGTTGCCCAGGCTGGAGTGCAGTGGTACGATCTCGACTCACAGCAATCTCTGCATCCCAGATTCAAGCAATTCTCCTGCCTCAGCCTCCTGAGTAGCTGGGATTACAGTCATGTGCCACCATGCCCGACTAATTTTTGTATTTTTAGTAGAGATGGGGTTCCATCATGTTGGGCAGGATGGTCTCAAACTCCTGAACTTAGGTGATCCACCCACCTCAGTCTGTCCTAGCACTTCCCAAAGTGCTAGGATTAAAGGCAAGAGCCACCGTGCTGTAAGTTATTTTTTAAGACCAAATAACTGTTATCTATTAGAGAGAAAGTTGATCCAAGTTAATCTCTACTGTCGTTTCCAATAGCAGAGCCCCATTCTGCCAAAATTGGAAAATCCAGATTCGATTTTAAACTATCTTATTTTGTATTTTTTTCATCTGTCCTTGTTTATGTGAACCACTTCTATGGACTGTTAGGTCCCATAGGTAGTTATGGAGTTTATATTCAATCATATCTAGGGCTACCTCTTATGTTTCTATGCAGTTGTTTATTTATTGACCTGTTTTTTCCTGAGTTTAGATACCCAAATGAACAATATGTTCTCTGTAATTTATGAACCAGATTCATAAATAGAACAAGCACTCCAAACTGTAAGCAAGATAAATAAGAATGATATTGCTTCTTTCACCCCACCTAAATATAACTTTTATCCCCTACAAACTGCTTTACACTTTCCAATAGCCACTCAGGTGTGCAGATCATCCCATACTAACCCTGCTACCCAAGTAGTGTGATTAAGAGATAAAAGAACAACCCCAAGTGAATATATAAAATGCTAAATTATGTATTTTTCTCTAGTTACTAATCACATTCATGATATCATATGATAGATAAATTAATTTCAGATTTTTTATGAGATATAATTTACCACAGGTAGAATGAGTTTTTTAAGAAGACCCATAGTTATTGTCATACTAACAGAATTCATGGCTACTCTATACTTTATCAATGTAGCATACTGACCCAAATATAATCCCAAGAATTTGGCAAAGCTATTATACCTAAAAATACGGTACAGTAAAATTGGCAAGGTGCAATATATTTGAAGTTCTTTGGTAGCTCCATGAATCTTCCTTAATCTTATATGGACTTAAAACTGACTGTTGTTGTATGAAGCACTAAACTACTCATATATTCCTTTGTCTTTAGATCTTATTGTATGATAACAAATTTTAAAAATATAGGTCCTCTCTGAACACTGATAGGATCGGAGAGGAGGTTTGACGTCAGCGTTGTTTTTTGTTCTCTATGGTAGGCAGCTGTTATCCAAACAAAATTTCAGATGCTTTATTTTCTCTGCATTGTGATATTAGGAACTAGTTATTGAATGTGAAAAAAGATGAGTTTCTCGATAATATCAAGAATATCCAGTTCCAGAGAGAATGCATGCCTTCCACCTCCTTACCACATAAACCATTCTCGAAGCTACCTAAACTAGATGTTACAGTGTATAGTTAGTTCAAAGTCTGAGCTTAGAGTGACTAGACTGTCAAAATTTGTAAACCAGCTGTTAATTTATGTTTGTGAAGTTTATTTCAGCTTTATAAAAGTAGTTAATCTTCTCTGTTTATGACATGAGGCTTAAAGTATTTAATCTACCCAAAATCTGAAGTTGGATGGCCACCCTTTCCTACTCACAGAAATATAAAGAAACAGTTGGTTATCTTTAATGTCCTTATTTTCTCCAGTCTACCATAACCAATAACCTTGGTGATTGTTTTTATTCTGCAAAAAATAGTTAATAGTACACAGGCTCAGCAGGGAACAAGGATTAGTCAGGCAAACCCATCTTCTCAGAGGCTCTTAAGGGAATGACTTTTCAAGTATCTCTTTGAATATTTCAAAGGTCAAAGTTCTATGTGTGCAATCTCTTCTGTTATACTTCTCTTACTATACTTTCATTCAATTTTTAGACCAGTTTTGACCATAGTATAATTGATGATTAAATATTTTGAATATATGCTATTCAACATGATGCTTTGAAATACAGAGATCAAGGCTGTTATAACACTTACATGAGAATTAGCAATATACAATTGTGCTGAAATTGTACATGTATTCATTTTGTAGGGTAATTCTAAATTCTTTTGTACATGGAAATCCTCCTAATTTTTTGGTCATCTGTGACTTTGCAGTGTCTAGAGCAAATAAATAAACAAAATATGTTCTTTTTCCATTCCAATTTTGTTTGAATTTTCTTTTATTATAAGCATGTAATTTGATACTCAATATGAGACTTTTTTCATTTCTAGAATAGCATGTAGCATTTGCTTGCCTTCTATCTTTTTGCATATATCTAGTGTCACTTCTATATAATATCCCATCTATTTTTTAGGAAGTGATATGTAATTATTTAATTTTTTTTTGAGGAGCATTTTAAAATCAACCCCTTCTTCATAACTTAGTCCTTCTTTTCTTCCCATTTTCCTTCCTTTCCATTCTTTCTTTTTTCTTCATGCTTCAGGCAATATTTCATTTTTAAAAATATATAAATTTAAAGGAAGTGTAGAAGTCACACCCCAAGCCATCTTCATATATAATCAAAATCCTGAAACCTATGTTTTTTTGTTTATAACTTTACAAAGTTACTTTATATGTAATATAATTTTATATTGTGTGTTTATGTGTTCACTTATGTGTGTCTGCATATAAAACAGTATTGTATGTTTTGAAAATTTATACACATGGTATGATGTAGCACATTGCATTAGTAGCTGGCAATTTGGTCAAAAACAACAAATTAAAAGTTCTTCTAAAATATATTCAAGAAGAGTCCTCTAGCTCTTATTCTCTTATTTTAGATGCCTCTGGCAGAAGTCTTTAAAATATGGTTCATATATATCTTGAAGAAATATATTTCTAGATCATCAGAATTATTATCATGTTGTTTTTCCTGAAAGTAACCATCCTGGGAATAAATTTTTGGTTAAAGTCAAGGTGTTCCTTTGTCAATCATCTTTCTCTTTTTAAATAAAATAATTGCAAATAATTGTATACAATAACTTTTTTGAATCATTTGGTTTAATTTTTTTCAATAACATTGGAGGAGGAACTAATCAAGCTGTTAGCTATTAGATCAATAAAAGAAATTATTCATAATAAACCACTATGTCATTTTTGGAATATATCTAAAAAGAAATTCAAAGAATTGAATGAAACTGTAATGAGAAAACCCCCCACAGGAACATCTATTTATTTTTGTGAATGTAAATACAGTGCCTGTAGTCCAATAAATTATGCTGAACTTTGACTCATTTAAGCAGCAAGTAGAGCTCATTCAGACACAGAAATATAATTTAAAATAAATCTTGATATTGCTCATTAAGATATGCAGATTCAGCTAAGTAATGTTTCATTTTTATATGTGCGATGTATTAAAATTCATAATAGAATTTTACAGTATGTTCAAGTTTTAATACTAACTATAACGCATCAACCCACATTATTTCATAACAGAAAAATGTAATAATGGAGACTTTTTTAAAATCAACTTTCATACGTAACTTTGTGGCAGAGAAATAATAGTGATTAATAAAATAATTTCAATATAATGCATATTATAATAAAATTCTGTAAAAAAATTGAATGGAGTAATAGTAAAGGAAAAAGATACAACATGAAATTTCTGATTTTCTTTTTCTTTTCTTTTCTTTCTTTCTTTTTTTTTTTTTGAGACAGAATCTCTCCCTGTCACCCAGACTGGAGTGCAATGTCACGATCTCGGCTCATTGCAACATCCACCTCCTGGGTTCAAGTGATTCACCTGCCTCGGCCTCCCAAAATTTTTATTTTCAAAGAAATGCTTGCACAGGAAGTCACTTTGCTATTTAGATTCTTTTGGAGAGATTTCAAAGAGTAATGCGAAAGTTTTTTTCTTTTCTCAATGTTTAATCATGCTGGAAATTTCATCCTTTGTGATACTCTAAACTTCTGAAGAAATAAAGTCATTTGCCAACTCAGCAGCATCCAAGGTAGCACATTCATTCTCAAAATCCTTCTACCATGAAACATAACACCGAGGAAATCCATTCATTAGTACTTCTTTGTATGTTTCTAATATATTCTGTTGTGGTAATTTTTTAATAGCTCACAATTTTCCTGCATATTGCAAAATTTGGTTCTATCATATTTCAAATTCCTATGTTGATATTGGTTTCTGAGCTCAATAGTTTTAATTGGTGTACTTGTTTGTTTCTGCATTAAAATCATGCTATTTTATTTTTACAGTCTTGATACTTGATAGCTCAAAATTTTCTTCATCCTTCTTCAAAACTTTTTAAGTAGAGTTTGTTCATCCACAGAAATACTCCAATTGGCTCATAAAGTTATAGTTTTTAAAAGCACTCAAAATTTTGATTGAAAAATACCTTGGTGGAAAGAATTTAACACTTTCATATATATATGGTTTTTCTATCAGTGGACATAATTTACCTCTCCATTCAGTTAAGTGACATTTATATCCTAAAATAAATCATACTTTTCACAAAAAAAAACAGCTCCTGGATTTATTGATTTTTTGAAGGGTTTTTTGTGTCTCTGTCTCCTTCAGTTCTGCTCTGATCTTAGTTATTTCTTGTCTTTTGCTAGCTTTTGAGTTTTTTGATCTTGCTTCTCTAGCTCTTTCAATTTTGATAAGGTGTCAATTTTAGATCTTTCCTTGCTTCTCATGTGTGCATTTATTGCTATAAATTTATCTCCAGACACTGCTTTAAATGTGTCCCAGAGATTCTGGAATGTTGTGTCTGCATTCTCGTTGGAAGACTTATAGGAGTTATTTGCTAAAAGACTTCGTGTTGATGAAAGATTCTGGAAAGTTCTGCCCAGCCTGGTTCAGGAATGCCTCAAAGACCCAGAGAAACATGAAAGTCCAGGTCATGAAGGCAGAGGCTTCCAGGGCCAATTTCTGTTTCAGAAGACTCAGAAACACTGAAGTGGCTATTTATGATGGGAGACATCTCCAGGATATGATCAGCTGTTTATAGGACCCCACCCCAGCTGGAAATTAGGAGGAGCTGCCAAACTAGTGGTACCATTAGGGCAAAGAGTTGGCAGGCTGCTGTTTATCAGTTCCGTCCAGAAGTGGGCCATGGAGGGTACATAACCATCTACTCCCAGCTCATGTCCCCTCTCTGAAATGCTAGAGTCTTTCTTCACTGACAGCTCAGAGCTGCTGGGGAGACTCAGTCGTCCTAACCTCAGTTGTTTTTTGTTTTTTTTTTTCTGTTTTTGTTTTCTGTCCTTATTTGGTTTCAACATTGAGCCGTGTATTCAGTCCTAGCATCTCCCAACAATCAGATACTGTAGTTAGAATCCTCCTAATCCTTTCCTGGCAAGATACAGCACAGCGTCCCTGCATACACTGATCCTTGTCTTGCCCATGAGTGATACTCTGATAATTTAAATATCTTCCCAAATTTTTCTGCCACGCTTCAGCCTTAGCTGTGCAGGGCTGAGCCATCTCTTCAAATTCTACTGTCTCACTGACTTTTGGGGATAATTCTGTTTCATTTCCCAAGTCCCTGTGCACATAGCCATACCTTACCCCTGAGCAAAGTGTTGCATGAAAGCTGCAGGTCCAGATGACTCCTCATTATCACCAGTGGAGCAGAAAGTCCATGTGCTCTTGTGGAGAGATGGGGAACCAGATGAGGCTGCCTCTGTCTAGGTCAGGACCCTTTATGGTGACATTCTCATTATTTCTCCTTCCTGCTCCAATCTGTCCCAATAAAGCAGCACTATACATACCCTATGTAGTCCTGGAAAACCCAAGCCAAACCGAAGACCTATGAAAGGCATCTGGAGATGAAAAGATAAGGAGAGAAGAGATTTTTGAGAACTTGCCTTGAGATCCTATGTTTAGGTTTTTACAGGAACTTCAAAAAAAAACAAACACTGCCATCAAGCTGTGTGTACTCCACAGAGTATAAATGTGGGGTCATAAAGGTTGAACATACAGACATGTTTTTCAAGGCCCAAGGCAAGGTGATACAAAAAGGATATTTACCACTTTAGAAAATCAGTGGGCCTTGGCTTCCAAAGACTCAACTTAGCTTGGCAGTGTGGGAAATGTCACTGCGAGCAAACATATAGCAGAAAACTCAAGTGAACATAATTATTACAGTTATAAAAATTTAGTCAGCATTTCATATCAGGATAGGTCCTAGGCTGTAGGCAAAAATAAACACTGAACACATGCAGTGAGGGCAATACAACAAAAGGGAGCTAATTTCCAGCCCTTTCTCTCTCTCTCTACATATATACATACATACTATATATAATATAGTAGATATATAGAAAACATTATAGAAAACATATAAACACACACACACACACACACATACACCTACGTATATATAGCTATCCACTTAATGCTAGAGACAGTCCTATGAGACAAGTACACCTATAACCTATGGTGAGAGTATCACAAATTTTTATAACCTTTCTGAAAACAACTAGGCATTTCTATCAAGAACAATAAAAACATTTAAATTTTTACCCACAATTATTATATTATTGCAATCAGAAATTATTAGAGATGTTTCAGGATATATTTAAAATGGGGTTAAATGGAATTAAATAGCATAAAGGAAAAGGCTAAAGGGAAATGTTTACAAAAATTACAGTGAAACTACAAACTATTGAAATGGTAATTTCTGCAAATGTTTAATAACATACAAAAATTCACTGTATGATAAATATTAGGTCCAATGAACAGGATACCAAACTGTAGATAAAGAATGATCTCAACTACCAAAGAGCATATTTGTTTTTGTTTGTTAGTGTGTTTTTCTTGAGACAGCGTCTTACCTTGTTGCCCAGGCTGGAGTGCAGTGGTGCAGTCATGGCTCACTGCAGTCGCAACCTCCCTGGGCTCAACGAATTCTCCCATCTCAGCCTCCTGAGTAGCAGGGACCATAGGCACACACCACCATGCCAAATAAGTTTTTAAATTTTTTGTAAACATGGGATCTCCCCATGTTGCCCAGGCTGGTCTTAAACTCCTGGACTTAAGCAGTTCTCCTGCCTTGGCCGCCCAAAGTGCTGGGATTACAGGCATGAGCCACCATGCCCAGCCCAAATGAAGTACATGTTTTTTTTTTTTTTTTTTTTGGAGGCAGATTCTTGCTCTGTCACCCAGGCTGTAGTGCAATAGCACAATCTTGGCTCACTGCAAACTCTGCCTCCCAGGTTCAAGCAATTCTCCTGCTTCAGCCTCCAAAGTACCTAGGACTAGAGGCACACGCCACCACACCCAGCTAATTTTTTGTATTTTAGTAGAGCTGGGGTTTCACTGTGTTGCCCAGGCTGGTCTCAAACTCCTGACCTCTAGCAATTTGCCCACCTTGGCCTCCCAAAGTGCTAGGATACAGGCGTGAACCATCACGCCTGGCCAGTTCATGTTCTTTAAGATGAAAAACTTGATGCTTATGCACCCAGATACTAAGCATAGTCCTCTCTTGGTGGCAAGATCATGCAGGATTTTTTTGCATTATTCTTTAGGAATCATTGGATTTTGTGAAATATGTATGAATTACTTAAAACTCAACGTACTATTTGCTCTGGAGAAACAAATGACCTCTAGAAATACTCCTAAGGCTCTCTCAAGTAAGAGGACACTAATCACTGTATTGGCAGTGTCTCCGGCAGTGCTTTTCAGAATGATGGGGACAGTCCTTACATAACTGCTGCATGTACTCACAAATCATTGACACACAAGGAGCACAGCACCAGGGCTGGCTGTGTGGGGGCATTTCTGTCAAGGGTGACTCAGCTCTGGCCCTGAGACATCGCTTTGTCTGTTTGGAACGCTTGTGATTGTCATGTGGTTGGCTTTGGTAGAAAGAAGCCAGGTCTCCGCAATTCCATCTTCTTCACCTGATGATATCAGAAACTCATGACCAATGAATGCCCAGTCTTCCTGTCGCAGGTGGTGAGCTCAGTCTCTGACCACTCAGCCCCACCCCACGTAGCCCACTCCTGCCACCTCCAGCTCCCATGTCCTTCCTCCTCCAGTTCGCTCTCATTTGCTTTATCTCCTTGACAAGGCCTTCATATCCTAAGCGAAGTAAAAAGAAAATTAGCTCTAGTTTAAATTACATAGGGAACTTCTGACGAGGAATATTTCTGTGAATTAATTGTATGCCCTCTGTCTCCTACAAGCTTGCTCCTCTATTGTGTGTTTATTAAATGCACTTATATAAACCTTTTGCTGGTCATAAGATATATTTGTGTATATTTGTTTACATATATGTACTTACATACATGCAAGCATATTACTGCAAATAAACATGTTTATCAATCAATAGTGTATGCAATACGTTTTACATGTGCAAACATATGCCCATAAACACATACACTTAAAGCTGCAGATGTACATACTCAGTGACACATCCAGCATATCAATTCCTCCTGCATAATGACTTCTACATTGAGTATATATTTGGAGAAGTTGTAATTCATATGGTGAAAGCCAGTATAGTACACTGATTAAGAATTCAGGCTCTAGAATAAGACTATAAGGGTTCAAATGTTGAGTATGCCATTTGTTACCTGGAAAATAGTATGTAAACTCTCTGTACTTTTAATATGAGGCCGATTATACCATTATACCATAGGCTTGTTATGAGGCACAACTGAATTAACATATAAAAACTCCTTAGCAGTCTGTGCCACATAGTAAGTGGTCAATAAATGTTTTCCATATATAGAAAACTTCTGAATGGAGTTTAACATATGACCCATGATGACATGCTTATGACTTTATTAATGAGTCAGTTTACCCCATCTCCTGTGCAAGGCCATACCTGGTATAAGGTGAATCCACAAGTCTCCAAAGCCAGGTCTATGGCGGAGAGACATTCTGCTGTCTCTCAGCAGGTCCATGGCTCAGCTGCACGCCCCTTTGCATGAAGTACAGTCCCTATGAGGTAAAATAGTGCTAAGAGTTCTGGTGGTTGGAAGAGTGACCTTTCTCTAAAGAGCAACTCAGTCACTTTCAATTTTTTAGAGTAGAAAAGTCTTGCTTAGTAAGAGGCCCTCAATGCTGGGAGTCAGAAACGAAATAATAAGCCGAGAATTCTAGAAGTACATCATCCCATTGAGCAGACCAGATAGATTGGGGATGTCATATTCATTTTATACTAGAAATCAAATGTATTTATTCTTATCCTAAGCAGGTCAACAACCTCATCTTTAGCAATTCACTTTTATTCAAGAGATACAATCTGTAGCCACATCCATGAAGCCTGCGGAAGAGACCCCTAGCAATAATGTCAATAAAACAATCCCTAAAACACGTTGTGTTTGAATTTTGTTCTGTAATATCTTTTACACATTCAACAAATAAGCATTTTTCAGTGCTCCAGTAGATTTAGACATTTCTGAACCTAAGGGATGCCTTGCTCTATTAATGAAGAAAAGGCAAATATATATATATATATATATATATATATATATACATATATATGTAATTCTTGGGCTCTCTATACATCTGTTGGCAGTGGTCTCAAAGGATAATGAATATGTGGAATTGTCTATTCCATTAAAATGATTTGGAGGATTTTGGATTAGGTCAAATGTAATCTAGAACTTTGAGGAATTAGTCCTATTTCTCACATTTATAAAAAGTGGACCAAGTCCAATACATTTACCTGCGGAGGGCACTAAGGAAGCCTGGGTGGAACAGTGAGGTCTGCCACCTCTTTCAGCTGGATGCAGTTCCAGTGGCCTCCCACTGAGGTTTATACTTGTAAAGAAATAATGCCAGCCAGGCACGGTGCCTTATGCCTATAATCCCAGCATTTTGAGAGTCTGAGGCAAGCAGATCACTTGAGGTCAAGAGTTTGAGACCAGCCTGGCTCACGTGGCGAAACCCCATCTCTACTTAAAATACAAAAATTATCCAGGCATGGTAGCACACACTTGTAATCCCAGCTATTTGGGAGGCTGAGATGGGAGGACTACTTGAACCCAAGAGGTGGAGGTTGCAGTAAGCCAAGATTGTACTACTGCACTTCAGCCTGGGTGACAGAGCAAGACTGTCTAAAAAACAAAAAGGAAATAATGCCAAAATATTTTCTAAATTTTTTGAAAACTATAAGCTTACAGATCAAAGGAGTTCAGCAAATATTTTAAGTGTGCCCACACAAATAATAAACAAACATGAGGAAACCTATATCCAGGGAGCGGGTAAACCAGGGATAAGGGAAAAACCTTAAAAGTAGCAAGAGGTGGGCAGAAGACATAATGCTTGTAGAGATTACATACATACACATATAGGAATCACATCAGATTTATCCTTAGAAACAAGCATTTCTTTAGGGCCTAGAGTATACATTTTTAGCCAAACCCAGTCTTCCTTTTATTAATATATAGTTCCTTAATAGTATAAGAACCATTTGACAATATACTTCCCTCTAACTTTTAAAGTGAGTTGACAACGTTTTGTATTTAACCACGTCTTTACAATTCCCTGTAATCTTCAGTCCCTTAAACATATCTAGATTTCCAGCAGTTATCATTTTCCTTCTGACAGAAGAACTTATTTTAATATTTCTTTCAGTGAAGTTCTACTGGTATTGAATTCTTTTAACTTTTATGGCTGGAAATATCTTTGGTTTTGAAAGCTGTTTTTCAAGGGTATGGAATTCTTAGTTGACAGATTCTTTTTCTTCAGTACTTTAAAAATGTTTTTCCATGGGTTCAAGTAAAAGGAGGGTGGGATGACCAGGTGGAGCACAGGGGGTTTGGGGGCAGTGAGATGATTCTGTATGATACCACAGTTGACCTTTGAACAATGTGAGTTTGACCTGTGTGGATCCCCTATACACGGATTTTTAAAATATAAATACAGTGGGCCTCTATGTTGGTGGGCTCCACATCCACAACCAGATGCTGATTGCATTTACAGGTTCTCGGGGAGCAACACCTGCCTATATGAAGGGCCAGCTTTCTAGACCCCTGGGTTCCCTGGGGCCAATTGCAGGCTTGAGTATGCGTGGATCTGGGTATCAGGGGGAGGTCCTGGAACCAGTCCTTGCAGGTACCAAGACCATGTATCTGATAGCAGATACACATCATTATATATTTGTCAAAACCCATGGTATCCATAACACAAAGTGACCCCTAGTGTAAACCATGGGCTTTAGTTAATAACATGTCACCATTGGCTCATTGCTGGTAACAAATGCACCACATGAATTAAAGATAATCAGGGAAAGCTGAACCATCTTGCACAGTGAAGGAGGTATATGGAAACCCTGAACTTTCCACTCATTTTTTCTGTATGCCTAAAACTGATCTAATAAATAAATGCTATTAACTTCTGAAAGGCTTTGCACCTTGCCATGATTCCAGAGGGACTACTCCGTAGAAGAGCATTTCTCCTTCTTGCTGACCAGCCTGATGAGTTATTAATTGCTAATATGAAGCTATTGTCAGGACTAATGATCTCTCAAGATTTTCTCAGGAACTCTTGAGCCTAATATACTTTGGGCTTCTTACGTTCTTGCTCTGATTCAGCTTGTGTAGGGTCTGTTCTAACCAAGCTCTTTTTTATCCGTTGCTTGCTTAGTCACGAATGAGGAGCGCAGGTGCTCCATGTGGAAATGCCCAAAGCTGCTCCCTCCACTTGGTTGTGAGCTCCCCACAGAGGGCCATCCTTATGGAGCCTGGTTTCCTTGGTTCTAATTAGGAAATCTGGAGACCTAGTTGATGCTCACTGACAGCAGGGATGTGCCCATCAGTGGATGTGCTTAGTAACACTTGCTCCTCTAGTTATTTCTGATTCTATTTATCAATCCTATTGTAATCAGTTATTACCTGTTTTATTTTCATTTCCTTAAGAAGCTGTTAAACATTTGGATGTGTGGTACATACACATATTAAATATGCTAATTAAATATCATTAGTTAATTTATGCACAGCCCTGGACACAATTTCTCTAAATGTTGTGGCATCTGATGTAGGCGGATAGAAATACACAAGGTCATCCAATCTTCCTCTTATTGCTTTTCCTAGAACTCTTCTTAAGGGCATCAGGCAAGGTACTGATTTGCAGAAATTGCTAAGGTTCTTTGTGAAGCAAGGGTAATGCATTTTATAAACAGTTATAGTAATTTTAACTAGAATTGTGAAAACTATTTTACATCAAGTTAAACAAACTTAGAGAAAGGATCCCAGCATGAATGCAATCTGAAAAGTAAATTAGGGGCAAACTAGTTGCTGGCAGAGGTCACTGGAGAAAAGGGACAATCAGAATGCTCTTCCTGGGCCATTCCCTTTGCCTAAATGAGAGGGCATCGCCAGTTTGATGGGATTATCCACCAGAAATCAGAGCTGTGATTATAGCTCCATTTCAGAGCTGGAGAAAAATTAAGGACATGGAATCCATACAGAACATGATCATACCACCTGCTCCTCTCCACCTCCAATGCCTCCTGTCTTCCTAAGGACTGTTGTGATTACCTGAGCACACTTGCATAATCTAGAATAATCTCTACACCTCAAAGCTCTTAAATGCATCACACCTGCAATGTCCTGTTTGCCACATGTTATAAAATAGCGTTCACAGATTAAGTCACAGGGATTAAGACGTGGATATCTCTTTTTCATTATATTACAAAAGCTGTGTTTAAAACCACCAGAATGTCCATCAATAATGAATGGATAAATAAAATGTATATTCGAACAATGAAATACCATTCTGCAATAAAAGGAATTACTATCTGACACGTTGAGAAAAATGACTTGACCTGGTGATATAATTCCACTCTGGTCACAGCCAAGACGTTTGTGAAGTCCACACTTTGTCTTCCTAATTTTGTGCCTCACAGCTACTCTAGTCCCTGAATCATAAACATTGCCCCTGAATATTCTCAGAACCACCTTCCCAGAGAGAAGCTGGGTTGTCTCCTTCGGTCCAAGAAAATATTCATTTATCCTGAGCAGCCACTGAGAGGAGGCCCCTATCCTGAAGGTTCCAGATACTCAAGGAAGAGGAAAAAGTTGACATTTCTGGGAGATGAGGAGGCTACTAATGAAAACTCAGTAAGAAAATCTGTAAGAGGATTCAAAAGCTATTCATCCACTCGGAGATGCTCTTTACGGGTAGCGAGTTGAGAAGGAAGGAGTAGAATAGCTGTACCTCCATCAGCCACATCTCCTCCCTGCTCACACACACTGTGCCCCAGGGCACGTCCAGGATGAGAGGAAGGATCTCGGTCATTCATCATGGCAGCCAACATCCCTGTGGGTCAGCCTCCATGGCCTCCACACTCCCTCCCTTCCTTCTTTCTACGCTTTTCATTGCTTGGTCCTTTGCTTCTTCTCCTTCATCTCCTTGAGGGGTTGCAGCCACAGCTGCTTTGATATATGTGGGGCTCTGTAAGGCTGAAGTTCATTCAGCCAGTACTGAGTTTCTTTGGCTCTACAAGAGGAGGCACTTCCTGGGCTGAAAGCCTGGAAGCTAAACTAAGCCATGACAGGGAGATCCAGCTCTGTGTGTTGACCATCACCCCTGTGTCCTTTCCCAGGCACTGGGAGCATGGGTAAAGGGCAGCACCAGCAAGGGATCCTGACGCCGTGTGACTCTCACGCAGGTCACTCAGCAGTTCCCATCATCTGCGTCTGATCAGGAGCCTGGGTGAGAATGGAAAGAAGGGAAAGACATGTGACAAATGCTTTTGTATTATTATGATTTGGGGAAGTTCAGTGATATATCAAAATAATTACCTGTGAGAATATCACTGTTGACCATGCGAGCATTAGAATTATAAGGAAATACCTTGAACAACTATAGACACAGAAATTGAAAAATTAGTTCAAAATAATCAACCCTCATAAAACACAAACTTACCTAACATGAAATAGATCATTTGAAAGTGCCTGAATTACGGAGTTCGTAATTTAAAACTCAAAAAGACAATCTCTAGGCCTTTTGCTTAAGAATTTTACCAAACATTTAAAGAAGAATTATCACCACTTACATATAATCCCCTCCAGAAAGTAGAAATGGAGGAACACGTATTCTTAATTTCTAACTTCTAATTCCTTTTCTGAAGCCAATATTACCCACCCAGATCTCCAAATCAAATAAAATAATAGAAAAATAGCTTATAAATAAAGATGCAAAAATCCTTAACAGAACATTAACAAATAGAATGCATTTTTTTTTTTGCTCATTTATATATACACAATAACCATGGGATGCAAGACTGAAGAGTAAAATTATATGACCATATCAAACACTAGACAAAATTCAGTACCAATTAAATTCATGAAAAAACTTCTCAGAAAGCTAGAACTAAATTAAGGCAAATCTTATAACTTGATAAGATTGTCTACAAAATTCCACAGCTGACAGTACAACAAATAGTGCATCCCACTCCCTATTATCAAGAGCAAGGTCAGGGTGTCTACTCTCACGATTCTTATGCAATATGCTACTGGAACTTCCAGCCATAAGTGGCAAACAGATCAGAAAGTAAGAAATAAAACTCTCTCTATTTGCAAATCACATGATTACCTCAATAGAAAATCCCAAGGAATCTAAAATACAAAAACAAAACAATATCCCAAGATTGAATAAGTAAGTTCAGCATAGTTACAGGGTTAGTCATACAAACATTAGCATAGAAAAATCAATGGCATTTCTATATACTAGCAATGGACATGTGGAAACAAAAATTTAAAATACAAAACCACTTATAATCACCAAAAGACATAAAATACTTAGATGTAAATCTAATAAATCACATACACAAATTGTATGATGAACGCTACAGCATTACTGATGAAAAATTAAAAAAATATTTAAACACATTGAGACATGCTGTGTTCCTGGATTGGAATACTCCATATGACAAAGACGTCAGTTCTCCTCAAAATGATATACAAGTCATTCCCAGCAAAATCTCAGAAAGCTATTTTGTGAATATAGAAAAGATTGTTATAAAATGTACATGAAAATGAAAAAAGAAAACCAGAATAGTTAAAACACTTTTGAAAAACAGTGGGAGGAGTCATTCTATCTGACATTAACACCTACAATATGAAGATGGCCCCCAACTTAGGATGGCTTGACCTTGGACTTTTCAGCTTTACAACAGTACAAAACCAATATGTATTCAGTAGAAACAGCACTTCAAATTTTGATTTTTCAATCTTTTCCCGTGCTAGTGATATGCCCTACGATACTGTCGCAGGGCTGGGCAGCAGCAGGGAGCCTCAGCTCCAGTCAGCCTCAAGATCACGAGGGTAAGCAATGGCTACGGATACTGAAACATGACATCATCCTGAGGAACACTAACGCTAAACCATCCACAAGTGTCGGTGCCCCAGAGCCTTCCAGCAGCAATTGTCAAGCCATATCAGAAGGGAGAGAGGTTGATAACCCTGGCACTGCAGCATACCCATCGTCCAGCAATTAAGTTTAGTTCAGGGCTTCGAATGTTCTTCAGGCCCAGCGAGTTTCCAGCTGTGTATGTTAATGACAAAAACCCATGGAACCATTCTGCTTTTCTTTCCAGTACAGTTTTCAATAAATTGCATAACATATTCCGCACTTCATTATGAAATAGACTTTATGTTAGATGATGTTGTCCAAACAAAGTCTTCAGAGCATGTTTAAGGTAGGCGAGGCTAAGCTCTGATGTTCGGTAGGTTAGGTGTATTAAATACATTTTCAACTTACAGTATTTTTAACTTACATTAGATTTATTGGGAGAAAACTGCATCTGCAGTTGAGGAGCATCTGCATCTGTAGTAATCAAGAAAGTATGCTGTTGGCCCAAGGACAGATCAATGAAAGGGAAATGGAACCATAAAAATATCCCCATTTGATTTTTTGTAAAGTTGCAAAAGCAACTCACTGGAGGGAGGACAGTCTTTTCAGCAGGTGATGCTTGAATCATAAATAGCATTGGGAAAAAATTAACCTCAATCTCAACCATATTCTTTATACAAAAAATTACCTGAAAATGGATCATGGATATAATTGCGAATTAAAAAACTATAAAAATTTTAGAAAAAACAGAAAATTGTTAAAACTAATAGCTTGGTAAAGAATTCTAAGATATGGCACCAAGACCATATCTGTTTAAAAAGTAAATCAATAAATTGGACTTTATCAATATTGAAAACTTTGACTCTACAAATGACCATGTCAAAAGAAATAAAATACAACCTACAGATTGTGAGAAAACATGTATAAAACACACACATGACAGTGGACTACTATCCAGAGTATATAAAGAATTCTCAAAACTCACTGTAAAAATAGAAACAGTTGAGTTAACTAGTTAGCAAAAACAAAGAGATTTCACTGAAGAGGTACAAATAGACAGTAAGCACATGAAAAGACACTCAGTACAACTAGCCATCGGAGAAACACCAATTGAGACCATGATGAGCTAACACTACGTAACTAGCAAAAGAACAAAAATTAAAGATAGCTACAGTAACACTCGCTTCCGAGGATGTGAAGAAATTCCATTTCTCGTACATTGTTGGCGGAGTACAGTTTGGAAATTTGAAAACGACTGACATAAACTTACCGTATAATCCAGCAATGGCACACCCCTGGAAAGAGAATTGGAAACCTATGTTCACACAAAAACCAGAACGTAAGTGTTTATATTAGATTATTTGCAATATTCAAACACTGGAAACTATTAAAATACCCTGTAATAAGATAATGGTTAAACGAATTGTGGTGTATCCATACCATCACTGAGAAATAAAAAGGAAGAAAATTTTGATATACACACCCAGTTGAATGTCCCTCAAGCTCACAATTCTGAGTGAATAGAGGCCAGTCTTTAAAGGTCATGTAGTGATTCTGTTTCTAGAACATTCTTAAAATTATAAAATTATAGATATAGAGAAAAAAAATTAAGTTGATGAGAATTAGGGACCTGGGGGCAGGAGGCTGACTGTGACTAGAGAGATCACGAATAGTAATGACAGGGCAAGCATGTGTCCTGACTAGTGGCAATCACACAAATCTGCACACGTGATCAGTGAACAGAGAGCTAACTGTACACACATCACTACAATGTTGACTTTTGATTTTCATATTGTGCATAGTTGTATAAAATGCAACCTTTGAAGAGTACGTGGGAACTATCTGTATTGTATTTTTGCCAATTCCTGTGAATCTATAACATTTCAAATTTTCTTAAAGATTAAAAATCGTCTTCCGTGAATCATTTATTTCATGAGTCAGGTGGAGATCAACATCAGCACAAAGAATGTGCCTCCCTAGTCTTCATGTACCTCCACGAACTTCACTCCCTTAACAAAGGCTCATGGAACAGCATTCCAAGCAAGTAACAGAGAACAGCCGACAGGCACCAGTGCCCTGACAGCATCCTCTAGTGAGGGGCACAGTATCCCAGACAAAAGAGAAGTCTGCTGCACACCGGCCACAGGTCTTCAGAGGAATGTGACATAGCACAACCGCCAGAGCTTGAAGAGGCTGTGTCACTGCACCACAAGCAGACTGGAGCCTGTGGGGCTGATGAGCTGTGAAACACACTCACGTTCAGGTTGATTGAAAGGTTTCATGCCCAGGGTATTTTATAACCCAGTAAGGTACAGCAATGGAGACTGTTCAAATTGAAAATAGAGAGGAACACTAGAGTCAGAGAAACACTTTTCATCAGAAGGAAATGACATTCTTTGGTCTACAGGGGTTGGGGGCTGGGGATGAAACGATGAAGACACATGGCCTCAAACATGCATCTCTCCTTGTATTTGCAGATTGCTAATGAGCTTATGACATTGCTGTCACGTTCGTATACAGACTGAATTTTTCAATATCACATATGCTGTAATTGATTTTATCTGCCTGGGTCACTTTTTTGAGGGTGTGCAAATCACATGTCCCCAAAAAGCTCCTCTCCCTCTCCTCCTAGCCACTCCACCTCTCACATGTCCTCCGTCATGTCTCTCTCCTCTCCCTCTCTTTTTCTTTCTCTCATCTCTTGAGCTCGTCCTTTTGCTTCCTGTCCACCCCACCTGCACCCCTCTCTTCACGTCCCTCCCTTCCTCCTGCCCTGTTCCCTTCCCTTCCTCTGCTTTTACTTGCTGACTGCCCATATTCTCGAGTCCTCAGTGCCTCAGCCCTCTCCCCTCTGGACCTGTAGGAAACATGGTCTTGGCGCTCCTTTATCTCTTATTTTATAATTGTGTACTTCAAGCCAAAGAGGAGGACCAAAAGCCCTGAAAAGCGTCACGGGCACTTAGACCGGTTCTCCGGTCGGGCAGGTTTATTACTTTCAGGACTGGTAACGGAACTGTATCTGAATTGGCCGAAGAGAGGGTGATCTGGCACAGCCCCTCCTGCCAGCATCAGGGAGGAGGCAATGCTGCCGGTGCCGCTGGCAGTTTCCAGATGGCCATGGTATCTCCAGTGCTTATGTGCATAAACTTGTTTAGGAAACAGAGAGTGTTTCAGCGCTCACATCTAAGTCATCCGTTTCTCTCATTCCTGCGGCAGCTGCTCACACTGAAGACCTCATGCAGACGCCAGGGGCCACCCTGGATAAAGGGCCAGCGTCCCTCCCACCCGCAGCTGTCTGTGAGGGAGGAATCTGTGACACTGGGCTCCTGACAAGACAGTGGGCCTGCTCCCTGACTGCTCTGAAGTTAGTACTACCCATTCACATGAAAATCATGCAGGCACTCCACACTGAGCTCCTCGGAAAATTGTCAGTTTCCAAGCACCCGCTGCCCACTCAGTGAATTCAACCATTCCCCACGGCTTCGGCTTCCGACAGCTGGTGCACACAGCACTGTCTCCCCTCCCACTCGCTGCTGTCAGCCAAATGTTCACAGACACAGAGGGCAATTTCAGACAGCCCCTCAGACCCTGCAGAGACACCTAGACTTGAATAGGTTTTATGATTAAAATTTTCACCCATGAAGTCCCCATTTTACAAGGTAACTGCGGAGGCACCGTGGGGCCCCTCATACACATAGCAGGTGCCCACACAGTGATACTTGGGGTGGAAATATCTCTTCTTCTTCTGAATTCAGACCCATGAAGGTGCCTGTCTCAATTCTCTCATATATAAGGAAGGGTGCCCAGTCAAAAGGGGCACAGAGGCTTGCCCAGCGGGGTAAGGAGAGGCGGCACCTCCGTGGGGAGCGACCCCGTCCTGCATCCTGCTCAGAGCTTCTTTCCCCAACTGCACAGCGATGCTGCTCATTCACAAACATGACAAGTGAAAACAAGAGGAATCCACGGTTATGATTTGTGAGGTGACAGGAAAAGCCAGGGCTGGATGCCATGGGAGAGGGTGGGCAGACCTGCGCTGTGGCCCTTCTCAAGGTGACCTGCACCTGAGCTCTGAAAGATGAGACGGGAAAGCCGAGGGGCGCGGGAGACCAAGATGGCGCTGGCAGAGGGGATGGCACGTTTCAGTCCCGAGGCGGGAAAGCACTGCAACTCCAAGAAACCAAGAGCAGGCCGGGGTGGCCGAGGGCAGCGCAGAGCAGTGGGAGCGGCCACACCACACGGCCACGCTGACCGGGTCGGGGCTCTGGGCTTAATGTGCTGATGGGAGCTACTGGCAGGTCTCAAGCCAAAAAGTAAGTGCTATCTAGTGTTATCTACCTGTCCATCCATCCATCTATCTATCTGTCTATCTATCCATCCGTGTATGTGTATGCATGTATATTATACACACATAATAGACACACACACATATAGTTACATAAATAAAAATGAATATACATACACAGAGAGAGACAGAGTCAAAGCCTCCTTCTGTCACCTAGGCTGGAGTGCAGTGGCAGGATCATGGTTCACTGCGGCCTTGACCTCCGGGGGCTCAAGTGATCTTCCTGCCTCAGCCTCCCGAGTTAACATACATTTTTAAAGGCCACTCTGAATTTTCTATGGTGAATGAATTAGAGGGAGATAAGGCTGGAATCGGGGGAGCAGTGGAGGAGCCATGCCTAGGCTTGGATAGGCCTCAGAGGGGGAATGATCTGCCGTGAAGGGTGACTGTGGCTCGGGTCCTGACAGTGGCTGTGAAGGCTCAGGAAGAAGGGAGTCTATTTTGGAGGTGGAAATGACAGAAATTGCTTGTGGATTAGAAGTGACTCTTACATTTCTGATGAGCAATTTCTGACTTCAGTTCTTGTATTTCTGGCTTGGTGTGATGTTTGGAGATAATAAAGGCTGAAGTAGGAACAGATCGATGAGAGAAGCAGGGCGTGGGTCAAGGCTTGTATTTGTGTGCTTTAATTTTGGATGACAGTGAGTTATTCTGCTGAGGCTGTCACAGGAAGAGGCTGCAGGGCAGACAATGGGTCTGGGCTGGGGTGAGGCTGTGGGCATTGCTGCAACGTGGGTGGGCAGGGGACTGAGATTACCCAGGGAGAGGTGAGGGTGGAATGCGAACCTGTGTTGTCATTCCAGAATGCTCTGCAGTGGTCCACCCTTGACCTTTGAAAAGCTGACTAGCCATCTGTCAATTATTTAACAGATCGGCACTGGTCTCAGGTCTCGAGGGCTCATCCGAGAGGAACCTGCTGACCCATCTCACCCCTTCCATCCGCAGGACAGTAAAGAGGCAGTCAACAGGATGACATGGGACTGCTACTTATCAGTGCTAATGGCCTACACCTGGCTGCAACGCTCATTTTATTAAAGAAAGGAAAAGCGGGTTTCAGAGAGACTGGGAGCCTAGCTGTATTAATCACATTTGCATATTGTGCTCTATTTCAGAAGACTTCAACACGATAACTCACAGCAATCCATATTTATGATTTGAAAATTGCTGACTGAATAATTACACATTAAGTAACTTCTATTTCCTTGTATATTATTGTTTCTAATTAGCAATGGGGGAAAATAAAGTCATTATTATTTATGGATACAGTTTAGGCTTGGCATTTCCACTGGGTTTGCAGTCTTCACATCAGTTTGCAGCCCCTGCTGGGCTCCTCCGTGCAGCCTCCAGGAGCTGGCCAGCTGGGGCCGGCAGGTTCCATCCTCCCTCCCCGGCTCCTCCTATGCTCCTCTCCCCTAAGAGCTTGTTCATTCAGACCACAGGGCTTCCCCATCCTCATGAACCCCCATACCCAGCACTGTCTTTATGGCCTTTGTATATAATTTCATGTGCTGTAAGATGAGAAAGTTCTCATTCTGAAGTTTAACGCTCAAAAACTGTCACATGAAACTCTTGCTTATCACAGTGGCTTGCTCCTCCCTGCGTTTGCCGTTGTTATTCCAGATAACCACTGCTGAAGCACTGGCTAAGTAGACCTCATGGCCTTTCTAGTCCCTGCCCTTTAGACACACGCATAGTAAACAATAAGCATGAAGTAAAACACAGAATTTATCTATTTAATTGAAAAAAGCAAAGCCGGATCAGCCGGCCGCACAGTGACCATGCTGAGCTGCAGAGGCCCCGCACAGACACGGCAGCCTGCCCTCACTTGCCTCTCCATAGTTGCCCAGTTAGGCGGCCCTTCCCTTCCAGCAGAGCCCCTCCGAGCCACCTGGCTGGATCCAGTCCATTTGCCTGTTGTATAATAAATGTTGCACAATGCACTTTACCTGGCTCGGTTTTCACTTAATTAAAATCAAGACTCTTGGCCTAAATCAATGGGTCTTCACCTGGGGGTTGCATCAAATTCACCAGTGAAATTTTTAATAGAGCACGGGTGTCCTGGCCTCATCACCGGAAATCAGGGCTGGATGGGCCTGAAGTGGTCCTGGGCAGTGGGAGAGCTGAAAAGTTTCACGGGAGTTTCTGATGCTCCCTAAGGTTAAGATGCTTTGGTAATGTACAAGCTGCTCAACTTTGACTTCAAAATGGCCTCACTGAGGTGGGGGCAGGCTGTCCTCCAGACAAGCCTGGGATCTGGCCTCGCTGATTTTGTTTTTAGCTCTTCAGGTGTTTGCAACATGTAGCTCATGTCATAACTACCATTCCATTCTGGGCGATTCCTAAAATACCTTGTGATTCTCTGATTCTGAAAGTACAATCAAGACTAATTTTTTTAAAAGAAAAAAATCCAAATAAGCACATAACTAGAGCGCCTGTCTGATAGCCAGATCTGAGGTTCCAGTGTTCAAACGCAGAGGGAAAGTTGTACAGCCTCTGGCTCCAGTCTAAGTCCTCTCAGTCGAGAAAAAAAAACTCCCTATGTGTTTCATCCCATACTTTTGAATTCAGGCTTTCAAGAAAGGCTCCAGCTAAGAATAAAGTGTTGCTTTTTCTTCTGCTACTGTGAACCCATGCAAATATTTTCTTCAGAGAACTCATGAGGAGAGAGAGTAGGAAAGAAAAGGGACTTGCATATTCCTACATTTCTGGTACAAAATACCTTCAGGATGGTATCAGTGGAAATGCTATCAACAGAGGCGTCCTCTGTAGGCATGCAGCCCGTGTTCATGGTGAATGGATCCTACCCCACAGCCCCATGGAGAGACTTTTCACAAAGGATCCCAGCCCCGTGCGTCCTTCAGCCTGTACCGCCCTGATGCATACAGGAAGAGACAAACACAGATCCCTCCAGCTGGAAGTTCTAAGGTAACCTGATAGAGACCTGAGGGAGCCAGCACCTCCAGGGTAGAGCTTTCAGGAATGCATATGGAATTTACCAGAAAAAGTCAAATTCAGCGTCACAGCATGGGTGCATTATGTGAAATGCAGAGCTAGGTGGTTTCATTGTTGTGAGGACATCATAGAGTGCACATATACACACCTAGATGGCAGAGCCTGCACACCTAGGCTGTACAGTGTGGCCTATTGCTCCTAGGTGCACACCTGCACAGCACATGACTGTACTGTATACTGCAGGCAGCTGTGACACAGTGCTAAGTATTTGTGTATCTAAACACAGAAGAGGGCCTGGGTATGGTGGCTCATGCCTGTAATCCCAGCATTTTGGGAGGCCAAGGCAGGCGAATCACTTGAGGTCAGGAGTTCAAGACCAGCCTGGCCAACATGGTGAAACCCCACCTCTACTAAAAATACAAAAAAATTAGCAGGGAGTGGTGGCGAGCACCTGTAGTCCCAGCTACTCGGAAGGCTGATGCAGGAGAATTGCTTGAATGCGGGAGGTGGAGGTTGCAGTGAGCTGAGATCACACTACTGCACTCCAGCCTGGGCAACAGAGCAAGACTCCATCTCAAAACTAAAATAAAATAAAGATGGAAGAGGTATAGTTAAAAAATAGACGTTATTATCATGTTAGAGGACCACCCTTGTGCATCCCATCCACTGTTGAGGGAAACATCATGAGTGACAGATGACTATCATATTCAGACAAACAAGCTGTGCCTTTCATTTCCATTCAGAAGATAATACTTCTCTAAATGTACCCAGGCACAGGGAAGGATGTTAAAATCATGGGGACAAGAGGCAGCTATGGCACTTCTGTGATCAAGCTGGAGACCAGGCCAGGCAGGACAGTGAGGGTGGACCCGGGTTCTGTCCGGGAGCAGGAGGAGGTGCAGCTGTAGACGGGTAGGCTGCCTCTCCACACAGTCCTCTCCTCTGCAGGCACAGACGGCAGACAACCAGGACCCTCCATGCAGCACCTGGGTTGGTCAAGTCCCGTGTTCACAGGGGGTGACAGTAACAACCATGTCCCTCTGTGCACGGCTGCTGGCTTCAAGGGGATACACACGAGATGGTTCTCCTCTGAAGCCATGTCCTCCACACCAGCGTGTGCCCTCTGTCAGCCTCCCGGGCACGGGGCACAGTCAGAGAGAGGAATGGGTAAATGGAAGAGAGCTGTGCCTGTATCTGAGCTGCCGGACAGGGTGGGAGACAAAGCTTTGTGAGCTGGAGTCAGTTCCTGCCCCACCCACCCTGACCCAGGATAGGGAACCCCACCATCAATGCTATGCTTCCTAAAGCAGCGGATTTTAGTTTGTACTTAAATGAAATACAATGACGACAATTTCTGAAAAATGTACATCACCAATGCCATGTTATAATCATTTTTGCAATGAGTATATCCCGTTGTTTTATCTTCTACTCTGGGAAAATATATGAGAGACCCAGACTCGAGTTTGCACATCTGCTAGAGCAAACTTGAGTCCTCGGAAACACAACACAGGAGAGGCAGGGACTGCAGCGTCACAGAGAATGTGAATTACAGGGCTTCCTGTTTATTCCAGCAGGAATCTGGTATCGTGCCTGCCCAGGTTGGGATTTTTCCCCTCTGTTCTCTGACTCTGTTTATGATGAAGCCTCCTAGCAGTTCTGTCTCCTTGTTGAGGACGCGGCAATGCCTCTGTTGATGACAGCCTGGCAAACAACAGCAGCTCTATCTGGACAGACTTGGAGAGAGGGAACCCATGCTGCTGGGCTGTGGCAGAGGCTTTCCTAGGCCGCTGTCTCAGAGCTGCTGGCAAAGGAGGCTGAATGGCACCCCCCGGATAGCCCTGAACCTGGGTGATCAGGTGGTTCCTTTGCAGTGGGGAACAACAGGGGCTGCCCGTCCCCATGGGGCCGCCATGTAGCATTTCTCCAAACATCTCCCATTTTCAGTGAGTTATCCTGTCACTTAATTATGGAAACATTTTTCTAATAACCACTCCTCCTGATGAGTTGGCTGTGAGCAGTGCATGGTGCTAATGGCCCATGAGACACATTAGAGGGACTGAGGGTAGAGCCAGAGCACACCAGCCCTGCCTTCTCCAGGTACACAGAACTGCTTCCACCTCTAAGCAGCAGGTCTCACCTGGCAGGAAAGGCAATTGACTTGTGCCCTGGAGAAATGAACTAACTTTTCCTCCATAAAGTATAATGACAAGGATATGACTTTAGGCCAGATTCATAACATCAAAGCCATTCTGATTCCACCCTGAACTACAACTCAGAAACTCAGATGAGCAGAGAGTAATCAGGGAGTAAGGAGCCTAATTACCAGTTACTGTAGCAGCTGACAGGAAAGGGAAGCCAGGATTCTGAAGACCCCACTTTCCATGTTTATGATAGGAATAAAGCAGCTTTTGAAGTGAGAAGGCTTGGCTGGCCTGGCGTGGTGGCTCACACCTATAATCCCAGCACTTTGCGAGGCCGAGGCCCAGGGGATCACCTGAGGTCAGGAGTTTGAGACCAACCTGCCCAACATGGTGAAACCCTGTCTCTACTAAAAACAGAAAAATTAGCTGGGCGTGGTGGTGGGTGCCTATAAAACCGCTATTCAGGAGACTGAGGCAGGGGAATCTCTTGAACCTGGGAGGCGGAAGTTGAAGTGAGCCAAGATCAAGCCACCACACTCCAGCTTGGGCAACAGAGTGATAATCTGAAAAAAAAAAAATCTTGGCTAATGACTGTTGATTCGGGGTGGAAGGACTTCCAAGTCCAAGCCTGGATGAGAGGCCTGGCCCTATCCAACCCTGGTGGGGCAGGCTGTGCAAGTTCCCCTTTAAGAATAACAATGACCCCCGCTCCCATCTCTGCCCTCATTCCCTCGATGTTTCAAGCCCAAGACTGGTCAGACCTAGCATAGACTCCAGATCACTGTGGGATTCAATGAGCGTCCATTGCATTGAATTGAATTTGCTTAAAAAAAAAAAAAAAGGTTTGAAACTTATTTTTATTCTGCTGTAAGATACTTAGAAGCAGTGTAAAATATATCTCTCTGAAATGGAATGTAAACACTAGCCAGCCTATGAACACGTCCCTCAGGAAGCACTGGATAACTTTCACGTGTCTGCACTGAGGCGGTCCTCACACTGCACACATCCGCCTCACCCCTATACAAATACACACACAGGGAGAACTCTCTAGAATCTTACATTGGAATGGAATCCAGTTGTATACCAGGAAGCAGCCTTAGGGACTTCAGGTCCAACCTTCTTACTGGAAAGATGAGTAAAGCTGTAACCTGGGAAAGGTGAGCAACTTCCCAAAGAGCTGGTGGCTAAGCCGAGGCAGGGGTCAGGGATCAGGGATCAGGTACCCTGTTCTACACCGAACCCCACCGAGGGGTGGAAGTCACCTTCAAAACCATCTAATCCAAGCTGCGTGTTTTATGTGTGAGCAAGCAGAGTGCTCTGTGCTGTCTGAAGCTACAACCATTTGAGAGGATTAAAATGAGAAGGAGCAGAGGCAGGTAAGAGAAATTGTGAAGAAAATCAGGAATGAGAAGAGACTAATAGAAGAAAGCAAAGGAGATGGGAAGTGTGGGGTTGGAACGCGTGCTGCAAGGAGTCTCTGTGAAAGCGAGAGGCCTCACCTCTGCTCCTGGCAGGCAGGGAAGAGTTGGGGTTGAGGGGTTCAGAGTGGAAAGACCCCACTGTGTGCAGAGGCGGGACGTGCCCGGGTACCACTGAGCGATGGTCAGGAAAGGGACCGTGAAAATGCCATGAGAGAGACTTGGAGGGTCCAACATGGAGTGTCAGTTGTGTTAAATTTGACCTTAACACAGCTCAAATTTCCCAGATGGCAGCCCAGCTGCAAACAGCATTTCTCAGCAGCGGGAGACATTGCCACAGGTGAACGCATCACCCCTGCCACCCCCCAACCCACACACACTTGTCTTCTAACAGGCTGCAGAGGAGACCTCAGTCCCCAACAGGTCGCCATCTCCAGGCACTAGCCATGCGGAAGAGGTCACTACTCTGAAATAAAACTGACTGGTATGGAAGAAGAGACTAGCGTCCTGGGTGTGGCTCTCCTCTCTTTTCGGTGTCAGCCTGGCTAGAGGACTTGCCCAGAGCACCTGGGGTTTGTCAAGTTCCTCCTTACAGATTTCCACCACGGAGTGCCTCGGGGAAGATGCGGGACTCCTGTCTGGGAGAAAGGTCACCCCTCAGGCTCCACTCACTTTATCCATCTCCTTTATATGTTCCCTGAGTCCTCTGTGAAGGCTTTATTTAAAATGTCCCAGCAGATTCTCAGCCAGCTGGGAGAGAAATTGCTCCTAAACCAGAATGGGGCACAAGCAGCAATTAGTGAGAAATCCTGGAGAGAAAGAGTCCAGGGGAAGGGGTCCTTCTCAGGGCCAGGCCTCCGCGGGCCCCCTGGGGTCTGGGATTTTGTCTTATTTACGTGTGTTCCAGCACCTCCCAGGGAGGATTGCCCAGAACTGGAGCTCTCCTCAGCAGCCTGACCCAAGAGCAATGACCTCCACAGTCCAATGAGTCTGGGAGGTCAGAAAGAGAGTTCACTGCAGGGCTCCACGCAGCCCTTACTTACCATGCAGGATTTGACAAGCATATTTGACCACAAGCCTATAATTTCCAGGGCATCTTGAGAAAAGATCCAAAACAAGGGGTGTTAGGAATGATTATCCCTGAGGTGGGGAGGATCATGATGATTCTAGTTTTTCTGTTTGCTTCTCTGTATTTCATCTATTTTCTACAGGGGATATTTATGATACTTGTGCACAGAAAAGTAAATAATTATTTCAACAAAATTAACCCTCCTCTCTGCCTCAGGCCAGGCTGGAACAGGCCAGGAATCATGGGAAGGGTGGATCTAATGTCCCCTGGAGTTCCACCTGGTGTCCCTCGCTGAGTCCTGGGAAGCAGAGCGGATGCGGAGGCTGGAACTAGCCAGGGATGGAGGTCTGGAAGCAAGGAGTTGGCCTTTAGACCCAGAAAGCTCGGCTACAGCTGCTGGGCCTCCATTCCTCATCCCAGAGCGTCCCGACATCCTTCTGGCCACAACCAGTGGGGATAAGCAAGGTCCAGGGGCTCCCTTGCCCACCCTCTTCCCTGCAAGTGATTCTCCTGAGCCCAGGAGCCAAGCGTCTCGGACTACCCAACATGGGTGTGACCCTAGGAGTTCTAAGCCATCTTTACGGTGGGCACTTCCTTCACGTCCTCAACTGTAACGTGGCATTGAATGCCACAGCCTGGTCACTCTCAGCCAAATAGTTTATGTTTTTCCCATGTTTCTCTTAAAATGTGGTAAAGGTGTGATTTTTTTAAAGGATTATTTTTCCACTTAATTTCTTTAAAATACATGTGATTGCTTATAGCAAGAATCACAATATTATATTCTAAGGCTTATAAGTATTTAGATGTAGCATGTAGAACAATTTCAGCAGAATGGGCACATGCGCTGTCATAATACCTTACAACAGTTGGCAGGAGAGACTGCTGGGTCGCTCCCCTGAACAAGCAGTGTTAACCAATCCCACAAAATAATCCAGACACAAAACAGCACATGCATAAAGCAGGCTTTTTTAGAAACAAGGAAGAAACCTGAGGGAAGAAATCACAGCAACCCTGAGACCCAGCAGGGCAAATTCAAGCTACATCCTCCAGGTAATGGTGGGATGCCTGTGAGCCGCTGGTAATGAGTGCAGGTGAATGGACCTTGGGTATCTGTGAACTTTTTACTCTAAGAATATTAATAGGAAATCAAATAGCAAGTCAATTCAAAATTAGCTTTAATTATATATTTAGGCAGAAGCTGCCTCTCATATCTTCATAATGCAGATATTGCAAAACAAGAACACAATACTTATTTTTTATGAAGTGTCATTAAGATATGTTTAAATATCACTCCTCATTTGACAGCGCTGTTTCAGAAGACTTGGGCAATTCATCTAAGTCACACATTAAGACAGGAAAAAATGAAAACTTGATGTGTGAGTTTGAAAATATAAACCTCATCCATGCTGTCCCCAGAAAGAGCAGCTTCTGCAGAGGGCAGGAGGGGCCAGCCGCATCAGCCATTGCTGCTGCCTGCGTTACTGATGTTGTTATTACTAAATATGACGTGCTGCTATCTGTGTGCTGCATTAGTGGCTGGGAAAGGCTCAGGGCCAAAGCACAGGTTTGCCATGGCTGATGGTAAACCAGGCAGATTCAGCTCAGAAGCACCTGCAGGGGCAACCCTCAGCCAGGGGAGACAGCAGCTGGTGTGTAAATCCCCGCCTCCTCTCCTTCAGATAAACAGCACTGGTCTCAGATTGTAAACATCCTCCCTACAGAGGAGACCTCATGGTCTACTGCAGCCATCGTTAGCACATCCCTTGGATGGCTTTTTAAAATGAACTTCAGTTAGTTCTAACTACATCTGATTATATGCACGCATGCACAGTGATGTAGTTTGATAAACACACACTGTGTGACCATCACCAGTATAGAGCATTTTCCTCACCCTGAAAACCTCCTCATGCCATTTGCAGTCCATTTCTCTCTGCTCCTATCTGTGCTCCAGGTAACTGTGAATTAGTTTTTCAAATTCTAAAATTCTATACAAACAAATCAGTATGAATTAATTAGTTCATAACTCCCAACATACTGTTTTTGGGATTCAAACATGCCATTTTATGTATCAATGTGTTCCTTTTTTATTACCAAGCATTATATCAGTACACGAATATATCATTTTTAACCATTTGCCAGCTTATGGGTATTTGGATTATTTCCCAGTTTGGCTGTGATGAGTAAAGCTGCCATAAAGAGTCACATACCAATGTGATCTTGACAACAATTTGTTGTCAAACTGAAATTTGAATTTTTCATCTATTAAAAAAGTTAGATAATTATCACAGGTACATTTTGGGGTTATGGTAAAGAGTAAATAGATTACTCCACATATCTGGACCTGGCCTATGGCTTTATCTTCCCACTATACAGAGACCTGGACTCTTTGAGGAAATGTCAGATTCTAGGTCTGGGCAGGGAATGTACAAGGTAAGTCTGGACGCTATTACTGTGCCAGAAAGGATAAAGATGAATGAGCCTGTTAGTGTCATGTCAGAAAAGCCACAAAGTATGCTTAATGTTTTTCAAAATAAAATGTCCAAAAACAGAAAGACAGTCATTTGCTGAAGAAAGTACCACTGGCCTAAGATTTAACAATCTGGCAATAAACTGAATAATGTCTACAACATCAAATTACCAAATATGCAAATCCATCAATTCTTAATCAATTGCTTACGTGTTTAATGGACTGTTGTTATAAAATGAACACATTAATACAAAATTAGAAAACTAAAAGAAAATAAGCTTCATTATACATGTTTATACTTTACAAGTTTAAACTTTACAAGTTTGTATTTCAAAGTAGCCATCGTTGAAGAAAAAATTTCCTTTTTACAAATACTTCATGTACTCACTTGTATGCAGGAGCTAAACACATCGATCTCAAGGAGATAGAGAATAGAAGAATAGAATAGTGGTTACCAGAGATGGAAAGAGTGGGGGAAGGGTGCGATGGCAAGAGGGTGTTTAATGAGTACAAAATCATAGCTAGATAGAGGATTACGTTCCAGTGTTTAACAGTACAATAGGGCAACTATGGGTGACAATAATTTACTATACTTTCCAAAAATAGCTAGAAGAGAATATTTGGGATGTTTCCAACACAAAAATAGGATAAATGTTTACAATGATGGAAATCCCATTTACTCTGGTTTGATCACTGCAAATTAGACGCATACATTAAAATATCATACACACTCCATAAATATGTACAACTATTATGTATCAATACAAAATTCTTCTTTCTAAAGAATTACAACTTATGAATACAGAAGTAAAGTAGAGAATTGGAAAATTAACATTTTGAAACTTCAAATAAAATAATGTCCATTAATGGACTGATGGGTGTTAAACCCATTAGTGGAAAAAATGACGGAATTTTATCACGGAGAGAGCAGAGAAACACCGAGCACACTGATCAGTTTTCAGTTTTTTTAAACGAATCCTCTTTGAGTCACTGAAGTGATATAAGCAGACAGCAGCTGGCTCACTGCGTGACAAGAGAGGAAGGTCCCACGATGGCATCCCTGCCCTCAAAAATGCAGCCTGATTAGAACCAGTCTAGCTCTGGTGACTCTGTTGTAGTAACTACAGGGCTGGAAACACAAGTTGCTACACTACACAACAAAGCAAACCACCAAATTCAGAACGTGAGACCTTCTACATGGAGAATGACAGCATTTTTCCAATAAAGCAACCACAAAGGAAAAAACACAGAGGAGTCAGGTACCGTCTCAGAGGGAGAGAGGTTGAAGAGGCAGATGGCCAAATGCAATTGGTGGGCTTTGGGCGCTGCTAAGAAGCCAAGTGCAGAAAGACGCCTCTGAGACAATCAGGGAAATTTGAATAGGGGCTGGTATTAGGTCATGTATTCATAATTAAAATTTTCATTTAGGAATTAAAATTTATAATTATAAATTTATAATTAAAAATTGAAATGTTATAGAAAGGAGTTTATGGGGAAATATTCTTAGTTCGAGATACCTGGTGATGTACCTACAGAATAAACGATAGAATGTCTGGGGATTTGCTTTCAAATACCCCAGAAAAAGAAAAGTGGAGGTGTCAACTAAACAGAATTGGCAAATATGGACAGTTTGGATAATTGTTGAAGCCCGGGGATAAGTACAAGGAGATTAATTGTTCTGTTCTACCTCTCTTTGTGTGTATTTTTAAAATCTTACATCTTTCCAAAATAATAGAATCCTGTAATGAATGCATCTTGTAGAGCAGGCACAGATGCTGGCACATCAAGGGCCAGGAGTGATGTCAATAAATCTCCTACACATCATTAGAGGGGTGAGCATCGGGACTTCTGCCCTTGACAATCCCCCGATTGGAGCAAGATGAGTGGCCTCCTGAGGATTTCATCCCTCTTCTGCATCCCATGCAGTGCTCCACAACACCCAGCCCCAGGCTGGGAGTGAGATAAAAGGCCTGGACTCCACGTTTCCTGTTTCCCACCCTGCTGATTGTCCAGTTTTGGGAGTAGAGGCTCAGTGCTTGCACCGTGGTCATTTTGAGCTCCCATAGTTACCTACAGCAATGATTTGAAGCCACCGTTCCAGCTCTAACAATGATGCATTTTTTAATTACAGCTACATTCTGGACATAAATGTAGCTGTGATTAAAAAACGCATCAGGCTGCACTTTGACCCACCTCCTTGTAACTGAAAGTTGCTTAGTATACAGTTCATTAGTATCATGATCTATAGTACATAGATCTACAGTATACAGATTATTTTGAAGCAAATCACATCATTTTATTTGGAAGTATTTTTGTTATATAGCTCTAAAAAATAGATCTGCTTTCAATTACTATTGAAAAATAAAAACATACACATACATATAATCATCTATCTAAACCACATGAAAATAAATAACACACCTCAGGACAAGGTTGCCCTCGATGTGCCAGCATCTGTCTCCTAAACACAGGCGTCATGATACATAATCACGCTTCAATGGTTCCATTTAAGAAGCTTAATACTGATGTCTACTTACTCTCCATATTCACGTTTCCCCAAGTTTTCCAAAAATATTAGCAAGAACTTGTCTTACAAACATAATCACAGTACCATTACCACACCTAAAATTGTAAGAGCAATTTATTGACATCATCAATTATCTCATCAGTTTCATATTTTCCATATCACTTTCTCTTTATCTTCTCAAATTCTCTCTCCAATCCCCTCAATTTATTTATAGACAAAACCTGCAAATCTGTCCTGTCATTTCTCAAAGTGTATATTTTCTTGAGTGAGGTCTGTTTTTAAAATATATTTCTCCACCTCTGTATTTTTAAGATATTAGTATATATAACTACAGACTTGAAAAATAAGATTCAGTTTTTAGTAATCCTACTTTACAGGGAGCGCTAAGTACATCAGTCAGGTAGCACCTAACGCCTGACTGTCCTTGATTTGGGATCTGACCAGCTGTTACCTAGTTCCATTAATTTATTAGGAAGTTGCAAAATAGTAATATTCTACATATATAATTCCTTCATAATCTACCAACAATAACAACTGTTAAGGTTTCTAAAAGTTCTCATTACCTATTACATTAAATTATGGCATAACTATCATGTATTATATTTAATCATTTTATACAATGGTTTATACAGAAAAACAGAATAAATGCTTGCTTAGTTCTGGTTCTCAAAATAATGAAATTATGTTGTTTGTTCACAAACATCCTCTAAGGCAACAATTAGTTTTCCTAATATTCTTTTTAACATTTCATTATGAAATGATGAAGTTGAATATATTTGCTGAGTTTCATTCAATATGGTTATTAAATTTAATGATGCTTAAATTGTCCCATATTCAGCTGGTGGGAGCCTCTTAATGCTGCCTCCTGAGCCTTTCTGACATGATCTTATTATTCTGTAATCTCTTCCTTGCTTTCTAGTAGGACAAAATGTTCCAGGCTCAAATTGTACATTTCCTGCCCAAGACCTATAATCAGCCATTTTTCCAAGAAGCATTGGCTCCTTCTGATGATAAACGATGTATAATGATTACAATTTGGATGTCACAGGTTTTCATTACTACTGAATTGTCCATTGTTTCTAGCCTCCAGTAGATGGAGAGAGATAGATAATATGCATTTATAAATTATAGGGTTTTTACCTCACCTCATCAATCTTACATCTGATTCTTCTTTATCTTATGCTAAAAATTCTGGCTCTCAGTGACACCACTTTAATTGATCATTTGCTTCTTATCACAATCAGTCACAAGACAGTCACGCATAGCAAACTTGAATACCAGCATTAGGGAAAAATGTGATTCCTGGCTACAGGTGAAAATCTCCTTCCGTTCTTTTTTTCCTGTGTTGTATTTCATGAGAGATACGTGGTAGAAATGCTGAAGCTCAAAGCCGCTTGGAATGACCTCTTCCTTGGATGCCACCATCTCATTGTCCACGACGCACATGCTGCCTTCCCCATCAGCAAACCCAAGGCACATTCAGTAAACTACATGGAAGAGAGTGTCTGTATGTTCCTCTCCTAATCAAAATCACAAGAGGAAGGATGACCATCTGTTCCTTCCGTGGGCACCAGCTGAGCTAGTGGGGCTGGGAGCCGCTGGTCCTCTGCAAGCCTTCAGAGCCCTGGTTTCGGCTGGGTGGCAGCCCTTGACTGGTCAGAGCAGCAGCCCGTCAGTGGTCTCATCTCTGAGCTACGTCAGATATAGTAGATACTTCATCTATTTCTTAGTTTACGTAACTGAAGATTTTTGTTCAGAGATGTGACATGAAAAGTAGGAATATCATTTTGGATGAGGTGAGTGTTGAATTCAAGAACCAATATATGGAGATATTTGCTTTTCTTCTGGATTGAGGACCCCCACTTGCTTGTTTGTGGCCATTGGAGCTGGGTTTGGTGACAATGCTGAAAGCCTGCTGTCTGCTCCGTCTGACTTCGGTCTGCGTTCCTTGTCCTTTAGCTTTGGTGCACCTGAGAGCTGCAGATCCCAGATCCGGGGACAGGCATGGGAAAGGCTGGGGTCTCAGGATTCATCTGGAGAGCAGTGAGGCCGTGGCAGAAGTGGCTGGAGACAAACATGGGGGGCTCCCCTGGTGATGTCCGATGTGGCGAGGAGGAGCGCGGTGAGAAAGAACCAGGGCGGGGGGGGCGGGGGGGGGTGGACAGCAGGTTCCATCTGTCCTGGCACAGGTGGGGAGAAGACCTGCAAGCCACCTTCCTGCAGTGTGGCAGTCTGTTTCTTGCCAAGGCTGGACTCCAGGAAGAAGGAAGAAGGCTGGCGATGCCAAGGGGAGCCAGACGAAGTGTCAGGACACCAGGCTGGCAGACTGAGACGCAGGAGGAAGGGAGGAACACTCTGGGGTCCTGAGGGACCCGCTCTAGTGAGCATTCTGGTCCACCTTGGGAGCCCCTGGACTTGGGTGGACTCATCTTGGGAAGAGGTACCTTTTCCTCAAAGTACCCGCAGGCCCTGACATCAAGCCAATGCAGAGTCAAACACAGTGTCTCACTGATGCCATGAAAAGTGCCAGAGTGAACATTTTCATCAAGTGCTGATCTCAAGAACTTGTTTCAGCCTTGGAGGAATCCACTGACTAGCGCCGATGAAGGAGGTGACTAACAGGCTGCTGTTGACATCCGGCTCGCCCTGCCCCGGGAGTCACGGAGGGAGAACCATGGCCCCCAGGAGGCTGCCTCTCCCTTCAGGAGGAAAAACCTGGCTGGCCCACCAGGACACAGATGGACAGGGCCAAGAATTTTCTCTTCCCAAACTCTCTCCCTACGCGTCAGTTTTGTTTGGGATCACACTCACAGACAGAATGACAACAGCATCAACGATGAGAACAAAACACAGCGGTTGGAAGGCTGAAGGCTCAGGCCCAAGTCCTGGAGTCTCCTTCTGTAGTTTGGTCCCTTGCACTCAAGCTCCAGCTCTGCCACTGCTGTTGTAGACAAGACCCTCTCTCTGGACCTTGACATCTGTATTTTTAAATGGGCATGATGATAACACCTACCTTAGCGGTCATTTAGCGTTAAATGGGAAGCGATGGAAAATACTGGCTCAGTGGCCTACACCGTTACAGATGCACACGGAGCTGTGGGAGTCATTATGATCAACAAGTTCCAGACACGGAACTCACAGAGGCCAGAAAACCAACACCGTTCTCTCCTGCCAGCAGCCTTCAGTTCATGGCTTCGTAAGGCAGGGTCAGCACTCAGGTCAGGAAATTAACAAAGCACCTCTTTATTTACAGCCTGAATGTTACTGACCCTGGCCAGGATGTCCATCCCAGTCCCTGAGAGCGACCGTTCAGCCTCAGTGTGACATGACGGCGGCTGGACTCCGGGCTTCTGCAAACCTTGCCAGTGGTGAAGGCTGTCTTCAGTAGACTTGGTAAGCCATACTTTTCAAGCCCCATTTTAGTGTCAAGGGACTCAGAATCCTTTAAAAAGCACACACACTCCCTTCTACTTGAAGATGAATTTTGAGCTGAGAAAACTCTGATCCTTTGGAAATTGGAAATAATTTATGTCCAAACAATCAATTAAGAAGGTCACAAAGTTCCATTCTATTCAGGGACTTCATTAGCATTGCTTACAAGAAATTAAAATGAATGTTCCAGAGATTCTTTTTAGGCTTGCAAGAATATTCAGAGGGTATAAACATCAATGGGAAAATTATATTAGTGAGTGAGCATGTTGAATATATTTGCATTTTATGAATGAAAAGTGTTTCCTGAAATTACCATCAAATTTGAAATATGAAGAAGATAAACATGTTGTCAGAGGCCCACAGGGAAGGCAGAAAGGAGGGAAGTAACAGGAGAGAGGAGAGCTCAGCCCCCTGTGACCCATCTTCCCTCTTACCTGCTAATGCTGGAAGTCAGCTGGGGGGTGAGATTGAGCTAGGTTGGGACTATGTAAGAAAGGGATGGAAATAAAGGACTCTCCCTTGTCTGTGAAGCTGGTTTTGTCATACGGTTTTGGAGAGAAAGAAGGAAATGTGATTCTAAAGGCCATTAGTAATAGATGTAAAAATAAAAAGTTTACATTAACTGCTACCCTTCTCTCTCTATCTTGTGGAGACCTCTGCCCCTTAAAGCTCCTGCCTATAGACCCCTGCCTTCCCCATTCTCACTGTTGTCATTCACTGTCATCCTATTCCACCCCTACACAACAAAGCCCCAGCACCTGCTCACTGTCTCTTTTCCACCCCAAATCCAGCCGCAGGATGCGTGTGCTCCCTGGCCCCTCATGCTGGAAGCTCCACCTCCAGGCACCTTGGCTCCCAACCCATAGGGACTGCCCTCCCATGTCATGGCCTATTCTGTCACCAGGGACAGATTTGTTCCCAAGATAAAGTCCCATAGCCGACTGGAACCACAAGCCGCTGTCCACCTACTCGTGCAACCATTCTTCCACCTCATCACAGTTTTCAGCCCACCAGTCCTAAAACCTTTATCCTGGTTGTTCAGGTCCTCTCATGTTTCGTTTTCCTCATCACCTTTCTTAGATCAAGTGTTACCATTGCCTCCTTATTTGTAGTTATTGTGCTAAACTTTGGATTCTGGAAGAGCCCCACTGTGTACCTTTCTCATGACTACATGGGCATGAGCAAGAGAAAACCCTGTGGAACAGACCCAGATCCATGAGCACTAACCCAAGGTAGCCTGGGAACCTGCTGCAGGTTGCGCTCAGCGTGTTCCACCACTCCTCTCAGCAGTCAGTCCAGGGGCTTTCCTTCTACTCCAATGCCTGGTTTTACCACAGTTGTCCTTACCTGCAACCAACTCACACTGCTGCCTCTAAACTCTGGGGAAAATTAAATTTGCCAGTCAGAAATTTCTTCGGTGTCTCAAAGTGGGGGAAATGTATAAACTTAAAAGAAAATTTCTACTCCTAATAAAGTAGAGGAACCATCATTCTTTTTGTTAAAAGTAGATGGAATTTCTGGGGCCTCTACCAAATGCCAGGCTCTGGTCTCAGTACTTGATCTCTTTTATTTCATTAAACCACCAGCAGGCAGATGTTTCTTATGTTTAACTCTAGAGGAAGCCAGGGCACAGAGGGGCAAGAAATCTGCTCAGGGACAGGCGCGGTGGCTCACGCCAGTACTCCCAGCATTTTGGGAGGCTGAGGTGGGCAGATCATGAGGTCAGGAGCTCAAGATCATCCTGGCTAACACGGTGAAACCCTGTCTCTACTAAAATACAAAAAATTAGCCAGATGTGGTGGCAGGCGCCTGTAATCCCAGCTACTCGGGAGGCTGAGACAGGAGAATTGCTTCAACCCAGGAGGCAGAGGTTGCAGTGAGCTGAGATTGTGTCACTGCACTCCAGCCTGGGCAACAAAGCAAGACTCCAAGAAAGTGAAGGAGAAGGCAAGACAGCGAGAGAGAGAGGAAGGAAGGAAGGAAGGGAGGAAGGAAGGAATCTGCCTGGAAGAATCACTAGTAGTCCCCATGGCTGCAGGGGTGGATACTTAAGATACTATTGCTCCAGTTTCAGGGTATTCCAGTCCTGCCCTGGAAGGGAGAATATTTATGTATCTTCTAGTCATCACCTCTAGACAATACATTTTACTCTAGACACCTGCTTCACTTTATCACCGAGAGGACTAAGGAAAAGATGGTGCCACTGAATCCACGCCTGCTGCAGCCAACAACTGTCACAGAGCATGTCCCCCTCAGGGCAGCAGAAGCTCTTCCTGAGCCTTGAGGAGTAATAGGAAGAAGGTGGGAAGCAAATCTGCCATCGCATCATATGTGTCCAGAGAAAATAAAACTTTTATACTTAGTCCTAAGGATCCTGGCAAACTCGCAAAGCCTAAAATAATTCCAGTAGTTCTGACAATAAGTCAGGGCTCGTTTGGGAACTGTCTCTGAGGGATGGAGGGGAAGAACAGTCAGCATTCTCTGATGAACCGGGCCCAGTGACGTGCTATAGCCCAGGCCCCTTAGGCTTTCCACTCCAGCCCGGGCTTCTCACAGGGCCCCACCTCGGGGAATTGACTCCCCTTCTCTGTGCTCAATTCATACTCTGCTTTTAATACTGATGGAAAGTGGAGACCAAAGAGGGATAGGAGACATTGAAAACTAGAATTGGGCTAGACTGGCAAACTAGAATCATGGGCTAGTGGACTGGAAGAGTCTGGGGGTCATCCCATTCATTCTTGCCATTGTACAGGCAAGGAAACGAGTCCAGAGAGGTCACATCACTGTCCAGGGATGCACAGGGCCCAGGCTAGTCATGTCTGGGATGCCAGATTCACTGGCTCATCCACCTCCCCTACTTCAGTTTCCATGAAGGATTCTTCTGTGCAAAGCTGTCTCATGCTCTTGTACGGTGTGGAAACGGGGCCCACTGTGTGTTGAAGAAGATGCTAAAAAAAAGCAACTGGGTGCATTTAGTCTTGATTTTGATGTTGTACGGCTGGTTGCCTTGCTGGGAGCTCGGACACCCCCCTCCCCCCCGCCCCGCTCCTTTTTCCCTTTTACAAGCCCGGAGCAAGCTCAGACATGCTCAGGCATGTTCCCCTCTCCTTTGCTCACACAGCCTGGTCTTCTCTTAAAGAGCCCAGTATGCAAACAAGGTGCTGCAACCATAGCTTCTTAATAACCAATAGCAGCTAAGCCATAACAACCAATAGCAGTCAAGTCTTAACAGCCAATAGCAGCCGAGTTTTAACAACCAATAGCAGTCGAGCTTTAACAACCAACAGCAGGCAAGTAATTCCAACCAATAACAAGCAAAGTCCTAGGTCAAGGCTTGTAACTTACCCAATAGCAGTCTTGCTCTCCCACAACCAATCAAGCTGTTTCACTCCCTATAAAAAACCCCTATCTAAAAATAGACTCACTATAAAAACTCCCTGTCTAAAAATAGACTCACTCCCTATAAAACCCCCTGTCTGAGAGGAGTCTGCGTGACTTCTCCGGCCCCTCCTGTCCGGACCGCAGAACCTCACCCGGGAGCCTGAATAAATTCCCTTGCATTGGATTATTTTGGTGCTGGCCTCAGTTTCTTCATTTTATCCTCGGAAACAAACCTTATAGATGTCATTGATTATTGTTGTTCTCTGGCAAATCTACCCCCGATAAACAAAAGTGGCTTGCATAAAAGTGCACAATGCCAAGGATTGGGGCAATAATCTTCCACCCACCTCAAATACAGTATTTTTAGTGGGTAATGATATTTAGCAAGAATATCTGTTCTTCAATGTTCCTTAAAATAATCCAGGAAGGCAAGGGAATTTCCTTCCCCAAGATTCATCACTGGGAATGACACTCCAGCCTCCATTCCCACCTCTTCCAGGACAGGTCAGGGTGTTGGAGGTAGAGTGACCAATCTCACAAATTCTGGAGGCCAGAGCCATCCTCTTGATAGGCAGAGTCTCCCAACCAAGCGTCCTTGAAAGGGGCTCTGCTAGCCGGGCAGGGCCTCTGCAGACCAGAGAGAATGGCGCACAACCTCCCCTCTGCTCTCCACCCATCACCCACCAGTCTCTGCTGTCTTGAAGGACTGGTTAATCCCCAATGAGAGCTTTATAGTATAATTGAACCTGCTACCCCTTGGGTCATTTACGTTATTTCTCTGTTCCCTTGTCAGGGGCCTCTAATCATTCTCTCCCTTGCTTTCTCCCCTGGAGTCAGGCCACAAATCTGGGCATGCTCATTAAAGTGTCAGCGAGTTGAGGAGCATGGTGCTGAGGGGGATTAATTGATGACATAGCTCTCTGCTGTCTTCCACCTGAGGTGGTGACTTACACCAGCAGAGGAGCAATTTCTCCTGCGCCGACTCAGTCTCCATCCCCAGGGAGCTTTGGCAGTGAGTTGGTCACATCTTGGCCTGGCTCTGCAAGGGGAAAAGAGGAAGGAAGAGAACCAAAAGCAGACGGGGCTACTACCATGGTGTCCTGGAGGCTCGGGGACTCTGCACTGACCATAGCTGGGCTGTAGCTGAAGTCCCAGCTGTCAAGATCCCAGCCTGTTTGCTCCTTGTAGAATTCCTGCCTGGCTCCTGTTGAGTTCACATTGATTTTGAGATTACTTTTCTGGACAAAGGAGAAACGTTTCTCTGTCCTGTGATTCTATATTCACAGAGAGGACAGACATTTGGCCTGGGCGGCTCATATTTCACCATAGTTTCCAGTGCGTTTTTCTTCAGGCAGTGGAACAGTCACTGTTCCCCATTTTCCAAGCTTGATGTGAGGAACAAGTGAAATATGTGTAAGAAAAGATTTGAAAAATTTACTAATTATTTTTGTTCTCAGCGTAAGAATCATTACGAAAGGATTATTTCTGAGGTGATTTTTTATCATTGTCGTTTTCGTTTTTCTTTGATGTGTTGCAGGTTGGTGTAGAATGAATGGATTCAGAGCAGAAGATCAATGAAGTCTGCGTCGGGCCAAAGCAGCCTGCTGGGAGGCCGCAGCGCCGCAGCACTTCTCAGCACCGTGGGCTGGATCACCGGGCCAGTCTGGTGAGAGGTCTGATGAGGGAGTTCTGGGTGGGGCCCCATCTTCTGAATCTCTAACAAGTTCACAGGAATTGCTGAGACTGCTGATCCCGGACCCTCACATTGACTCCTGAGGACTGACAAGGCTGGCTTTGAGAATGTCCTAAACGCACCTCCAGTGAATACGCCGAAGAAGGAGAAGAAGAAGAAGAGGAGAAGGAAGAGCAGGAGATGAGCAGGAGGAGAGGCCAAAGAGGAGGAGGACACGAAAGGGTGAGGAGAAGGGGGAGAAGGGTGAGGAGGAGTCATCGCTTATTAAGTGCTTCCTATGCCCCAGACAAGGTTCTAAGTGCTGTCTTTACAATACCTCACTGGATCTTCAGACAAACCCATCAGGTTATTATTATTCCCATTTTACAAATGAGATAACTGAATCTTGAAAAAGAAAATGAACCTGCTTCCATCAGTGGGAATGCTTAAGCAAGGACATCTCATCTTACCTTCTCCTACCCTTGACCTGGGGTTTACAACATTGGCTGCCCTGGCTCCCAGGCCTTCAGACTCAGATCAAAGTACATCTCTGGTTTTCCTAAGTGCCCAGCTTACAGATTGCAGATCATGGTATTTTTTGCCTCCACAATTTTGTGACTCAGTTCATCATAATAAAATGTCTTTCTGCGTGGGAGGATCACTTGAGGTCAGGAGTTCCAGACCAGCCTGGCCACCATGGTGAAACACTATCTCTACTAAAAATACAAAAATTAGCCAGATGTGGTGGTGAGTGCTTGTAATCCCAGCTGCTTGGGAGGCTGAGGCAGGAGAATTGCTTGAACCTGGGAGGTAGATGTTGCAGTGAGCTGAGATCAGGCCACTGAACTCCAGCCAAGAATATAGTATTGCCTGATTCTAGACTTGCAAATAAAAGCCAATTACATCTTTAAACTAAATTTGTTGTAGCTTTGTCTTTTGACAACCCCCGAAATAATTAATAATGTTAAAGAATATCTCCTCTCACCTCCTAGTCCTAGTAATTTCTATTTTACTTTCTATCTCTGTTGGATTTGACTACTCTAGGCAACTTACACAAGTGGAATTGTACACTTGCTTTGTGCTGACTTACTTGACTTAGCATAACGTTTTCAAATTTTATCTATGTTGGAGCACTATCAGAACTGCACTGCTTTTAAGGCCCAGCAACGTTTTGCTAGATGTATAGACCATATCTTATCTATTCATCTGTTAGTGGACACTGGGGTTGTTCTTTGGCTATAATAAAAATACTGCAATGAATATTAGTGTACAAGGGTCTGTTTCAGACCCTGCTTTCAATTCTTTGGGGTATAATATATATAAGATTAGATACAGTAGCTGTTTAATTTTTTGAAGAATTGCCAAACGTTTCTATAGCAACTGTGTTAAATTCCTACCAGAAATACACAGAGTTTCCAATTTCTTCACGTCTCCACCAACACTTATTACTTTCTTTTCTTGCTTTTTTATTTTTATTTTTTAATAGTCATCCAAATGGATGTGAAGTTGTATCTTTTCATGTGGTTTTGATTTACATTTGACTAATAATAAGTTATGTTGAGAATTTGAGATGGTAATAGCTTAATTATTTGAGGTGGTTATTTGAGATGGTAATAGCTTAATTATTTGAGATGGTTATTTGAGATGGTAATAGCTTAATTTTCTTCTTCCTATTCTTCCTTCTCCTCCTCCTCTTCCTCTTTCTCTCCTTTCTTCTTTCTCTTCCTCTTCCTCTTCCTTTTCTTCTTCTTTTGATCACAGCACTAGGTGATGGAAAACTCTGTGGGCAGCACATAATCTAAATAGATTGCTTCTTGAGGGTGTTCACATTTTTAAATAATGAGTTATGTGGTAAGAATTCCACATTCCTGCATGAATTTTATAAAGATAGACTTTTTGCTTGATATTTTTATGTAGTTATTCTGTAAGTACTTTGAATATGGCATCCAAGGGCTCCTGGCTTCCATGCTTTATAATGAGAAATTAGTTGTTCATCATCTTGAGGATCTCTTGCATATGACAAGTCTTTTCTATCATCTTGGCTCTTGACAGCTTGAGCATAGTTTGCCTAGGTGCAGATCTTTTCATGTTTTATTCTGCTTCAAGTTTTTTGATATTCTTGAGTATGGGGATTTATGTCCTGCATCCGGTTTTGGAAGTTTCTGGCCGTTGTTACTTCAAATATTTTTCTGCCTCTTGTTTTTTCTTCTCTTCCTCCTAGACCTACCATTATGAATATAATGGATGTTGCACATGCCCCTTTCACCTCGTTCACTGTTCTTTATTCTTTTGCCTTTTGATTGTCAGCCTGGATAACAATTAACCTATCTTTAAGTTTGTTGATGCTACTGCCTACCTGCTCACATCTGCCATTGAAAACACTGAGTGAATATTTCACTTCAGTGATTGTAATTTGCAGCTCCAGAAATTTTTTATTGTATGTATGTATTTTGAGACAGGGTCTGGTTCTGTCGCCCAGGCTGAAGTATAGCGGTGTGATCATGGCTCTCTCCAGCCTCAACCTCCTAGGGTCAAGCAATCCTCCCACCTCAGCCTCCTCAGTGGCTGGGACCACAGGCAGATGCCACCATGCCTGGCTAATTTTAATTTTATTTTTTGTAGAGACCAGGTCTCCCTATGTTGCTCAGGCTGATCTTGAACTCCTGGGTTCAAGTGAGCCTCCCACCTCAGCCTCCCAAAGTATTAGAAGTACAGGCATGAGCCACTGCACCCAGCCGACTCCAGAGTTTCTCATGCTTTTCTAAGTTTACTTTAGGTTGTTATGGATACATAATAGTTGTACATATATATACAGTGCATGTGATGTTTTGTTACATGCATGGAATGTGTAGTGATCAAGTTAGGGTATTTAGGATATCCATTACTTTGAGTATTTATTATTTCTGGGTTGAGAACATTTCTCCTCCTTTTTCTGGCTATTTTGAAATATACAATACACTGTGTTTAATTATAGTTACCCTACTCTTTCTATCAAAAATTAGAACTTACTGCTTCTATCTAACTATATGTTTGTACCTGTTAACCAATCTCTTTTTACCAGTACCACCTCCCACCCATTCACACAAAAACACACACCCTTCCCAGCCTCTGTGATCTATTATTCTACTCTCTACCTCCATGACATCAACTTTTTAATCTCCCATATATTAGTGAGAACATACGATATTTGTCTTTCTGGGTCTGGCTTATTTCACTTAATATAATGTCCTCCAGTTTCATCCGACTTGCTGCAAATGACAGAATGTCATTCCTTCTTCTGACCAAATAGTATTCCATTGTGTGTATATGCGACATTTTTTATTCATTCATCTGTTAATGAACACCTAGAGTCCATATCTTCCCTATTGTGAATAGTTCTTCAATAAACATGGGGGTATAGGTATCCATTTGATAGGCTGATCATTACTGATTGTTTTTTCCTTTGGATAAATGCGCAGTGTGAGGCTGCTAGATCATATGGTAGTTCTATTTTTAGTTTTCTGAAAAATCTCTATACCGTTTTCCATAAAGGCTGTACTAACTTACATTCACACTGATAGTGCATGAGTTCCCTTTTCTGCACATCCTCATCAGCGTCTGTCATTTTTTGTCTTTTGGATGATAGCCATTTGAATAGAGATGAGACCATATCTCATAGTGGTTTTAATTTGTAATTCTCTGATGATCGATGTTGACCATTTTATCACATATATATTTGCTATATGTCTACTTTTCATAAATGTCTGCTCAGATTATTTGCTCACTTTTTTATTGGATTATTTATTTTTGGCTATAGAGTTGTCTGAGTTCCTTGTAGATTCTGGATATTAGTCTCATATTGAATAGTTTTCAAATATTTCCTCTCACTCAATATGTTGTCTCTTTACTCTGTTTATTGTCTCCTTTGCTGTGCAGGAGGTTTTTAGTTTAAAATAGTCCCACTTGTCCATTTTTATTTTCTGTTGACTGTGTTTTACAGGTCTTGGCCATAAATTATTTGCCTAGACCAATGTCCTAGAGTGTTTCTTCCATGCTTTTGTCTAGTAATTTTATAGTTGGGGGTCTTACATTTAATCTTTTAATCCATGTTGATTTTTTTATATGGTGAGAGATAGGAATTTAACTTTATTCTTCTGCACATGGATACCCAGTTTTCCCAGCCACATTTATTGACAAGGATTTTCTTCCTCTCAGGTATGTTCTTGGTTCCTGTGTCAAAAATCAGTTGGTTGTAAATATGTAGGCTTACTTCTAGGATCTGTATTCCATTTTATTTATTTACATGTACGTTATTATACAAATACCATGCTGCTTTGTAACATATTTTGAACATATTTTGATGTCTCCAGCTTTATTCTCTTTCATCAATATTGCTTTGGCTATTTGCGGTTTTTTTATTCCATATGAATTTTAAGATTGTAGTTGTATTGCCTTTGTGAAAAATGTTAAATGTATTTGTACAGAGATTGCAATGAATCTGTAGATTTCTTTGGTTAATTTAATGATAGTATTTTTTGCAATCCATTAGCCTGGGATATCTTTACATTTGTTTGCATCCTTCAAAACTTCTTTTGACAGTGTTTTGTAGTTTTCCTTGTAGAGCTCTTCCCCATAACCCTGCTTGGTTACATTTATTCTCAGGTATTTTATTTTTGTGTGTGTGACAATTGTAAATGGGACTGTACTCTTGATTTCATTCTCAACTAGCTCAATATTGGTATACAGAAATGCTACTAATTTTTGTGGCTTGATTTTGTGTCCTGCAAGTATTAATATTTGCTTTATTTTTCTGGGTTCTCCACTATGGGGTACATATAGATTTAGAATTGTTATATCTCATTGCTAAATATATCCCTTTGTCATCATATAATAATCTTCTTTGTCTCTTTTTACAGTATTTGACTTGAAATCTGTTTTAACTGATATATTTAGCTACTCATGCTCTTTTTTGGTTTGAATTTGCCAAGACTATATTTATAAATTTCTTTACTTTCAGTCTATGCATGTCTTTATAAGTGAAGTCGATGACTTGTGGGCAGCATTTAGCATGTAGCTGGGCTGTTTTTGAATCCCCTCAACATCTATATATCCTTTAATGGGGGCATTTACAATCCACATTGTTATTGAAAGGTGAGGACTGCAGCTGCCATTTTGTTATTTGTTATCTGTTTATTTTGTAAGTTGTCTCCTCCTTTTCTTTCTAACTTTCTTATTTTTTGGATAAGTGATTTTCTCTGGTAGTATATTTTAATACCTTGCTTTTATTTTTGGTGTATCTATTATATGTTTTTGTTTTGAGGTCACCATTAGGCTTTAGAATAAACCTTATACTTATAACAAATTATTTTGAACTAATGACTCCCCTTAACTTTGATCATAAAAAAACAAACGAGCAAAGAAACAAAAAACTCTACACTTTGAAGCCATCCCCCTTTTAATATTTGATTGTGTCTATTTATAACTTTATATAGTGTTTATCTATTAACAAATTTTTAGATTTATTGTGATTTTCCATAGATTTGTCTTTTAGTTTTCATACTAAAAATATGAGTGGTTTACACACCACAGTTACTGTGTTAAGACTATTCTTAATTTCTCTGTGTGCTTAGTTTTACCAGTGAGTTTTATGCCTTTAGGTGATTTCTTGTTGCATGTTAGCATCCTTTCATGTCATTTTTTTTTTAGTTTTATTTATTTATTATTTTATTTTTTCAATATATTTTTTTTCATTGCACTTTAGTTTCTGGGGTACATGTGCAGAACATGCAGGATTGTTGCATAGGTACATACATGGCAAAGTGGTTTGCTGCCTTCATCCCCCCATCACCTATATCTCGCATTTCTCCCCATGTTATGCCTCCTCTACCTCTCTACCTGCTGCTGTCCCTCCCCTATTCTCCCCCAACAGACCCCAGTGTGTGGGATGCTCCCCTCCCTATGTCCATGTGTTCTCATTGTTCAACATCTGCGTATGAGTGAGAACATGTGGTGTTTGATTTTCTGTTCTTGTGTCAGTTTGCTGAGAATGATGGTTTCCAGATTCATCCATGCCCCTACAAAGGACACAAACTCATCGTTTGTTTATGGCTGTATAGTATTCCATGGTGTATATGTGCCACATTTTCCTTGTCCAGTCTATCATCGATGGGCATTTGGGTTGGTTCCAAGTCTTTGCTATTGTCAACAGTGCTGCAATGAACATACATGTGCATGTGTCCTTATAGTAGAATGATTTATAATCCTTTGAATATATACCCTATAATGGGATTGCTGGGTCAAATGGAATTTCTATTTCTAGATCCTTGAGGAATCACCATACTATCTTCCACAATGGTTGACCTAATTAATACTCCCACCAACAGTGTAAAAGTGTTCCTGTTTCTCCACATCCTCTCCAGCATCTGTTGTCTCCAGATTTTTTAATGATTGCCATTCTAACTGGCATGAGATGGTATCTCAATGTGGTTTTGATTTGCATTTCTCTAATGGCCAGTGACAATGAGCTTTTTTTCATATGTTTG
>CAUYQU010035839.1:0-41720 GCA_963574635.1 Cheracebus regulus
TAGGTCTTTTCACATAGTCCCATATTTCTTGGAGACTTTGTTCATTCCTTTTTACCCTTTTTTCTCTAATCTTGCCTTCTCGTTTTATTTCATTGAGTTGATCTTCGATCTCTGATATCCTTTCTTCTGCTTGGTCAATTCAGCTGTTGAAACTTGTGCATGCTTCGCAAAGTTCTCGTGTTGTTTTTCAGCTCCATCAATTCACTTATATTCCTCTCCAAGTTGTCCATTCTCGTTAGCATTTCGTTAAATCTTCTTTCAAGGTTCTTAGTTGCTTTGCATTGGGTTAGAACATGTTCTTTTAGCTCACAGAAGTTTCTTATTATCCACCTTCTGAAGCCTGATTCTGTCAGTTCATCACATTCAGTCTCTGTCAGGCCTTGTTCCCTTTTAATGAGGAGCTGCGATCCCCTGTAGGAGGAGAGGCATTCTGATTTCGGGTGTTCTCAGCCTTTTTGCACTGTTTTCTTCCCATTTTTGTGGATTTATCCAACTATCGTCTTTGTAATTGCCGACTTTCAGATTGGGTCTCTGAGTGGACGTCTAGCTTGTTGGTGAGGAAGTTTTTTCTGTTTCTTAGTTTTCCTTCGGCGGACACCCCTTACCCACAGAGCTAGGCCTTCCTGGGTTCAGCTGTGCTTGCTGTGAAACTCTCAGTCCTCAGCGCTTCCAATTGCTGTTCTTGTGGGGATGCGACCAGCTGAGCCCAACTAAAAGGGCACCCAGTCCCGTATACTCCGTACCGAGAAGTGCCGCGCCGGGGTGCTGGCAAAACAGCCGGGCTGGCCAAAAGAGTCACGCTGGTGACCCCTGTGGCTCCTCCGCTGGGAATCTCCCAGTCTGTGGGCAACAAAAATTCATCTGAAAATGCAGCGTCCACTTGCTCTCTATGCTTTCACTGGGAGCTACAATCCTGAGCTGCTGCTAATCGGCCATCTTGGATCTCTCTCCGCCCAGTGATGAAGTTTTTTCTGTTTCTTAGTTTTCCTTTGGCGGACGTCCCTTCCCCACAGAGCTGGACCTTCCCGGGTTCGGCTGTGCTTGCTGTGAAACTCAGTCCTCAGCGCTTCCAATTGCTGTTCTCCTTGTGGGGATGGGACCAGCCGAGCCTGTCCTGTATACTCCGCATCGAGAAGCGCCGCGCCGGCCAAAAGAGTCACGCTGGCGACCCATGGCGCTCCTCTGCCAGGAATCTCCCGTTCTGTGGGCAACAAAAATTCACCTGAAAGTGTGGCGTCCACTTGCTCTCTGCGCTTTCACTGGGATCTATAATCCTGAGCTGCTGCTAATCAGCCATCTTGGATCTCTCCTGAGGATTGGAGTTTTTAAGGATAACTTGGTGGTTAGGGGTTCTGGAGGTGGAGATTGCTGATTGGTCAGCACAGAGATGAAATCATGGGTGGAAGTGAGTTTTTCTTGCTGTCTCTGTACCTAGGTGGGATCAAAGAAGTGGTTGATCAAAGAACTGATTGAACTGTCTGTGTGGTGTCAACTACTGCATCAGAATGTAGGATCTGCAAAATATCTCAGGCACAATCTTAGGTTGGTTTCACGACAGTGATATTATTTCCAGGAGCAATTTGGGAAGGTTCAGGCTCTTGTAGCCCAAGGCTGCATGGCTCTTATGCCATAATTTTTAATCTTGTAGCGAACGTGTTAGTCCTACAAAGGCAGACTGGTCCCCAGGCAAGAAGGGGCTTTATTTTGGGAAAAGAGCTCTTATCGTCTTTGTTTCAAAGTTGAACTATAGGCCAGGCACAGTGGCTCACCCCTGTAATGCCAGTAGTTTGGGAGGCTGAGGCGGGCAGATCACTTGAGACCAGGAGTTTGAGACCAGCCTGGCCAACATGGTGAAACCCCGTGTCTACTAAAAATACAAAAATTATCCAGGTGTGGTGGTGTGCGCCTATAGTCCCAGCTACTTTGGAGGCTGAGGCAGGCGAATTGCTTGAACCTGGGAGGTAGAAGAGTCCAGTGAGCCGAGATCCTGCCACTGCACTCCAGCCTGGGCAACAGAGTGAGACTCTGTCTCCAAAAACAAAAAAACAAAGTTGAACTATCAGTTCCTCTCAAGGTTAGTTCAGCGTATGCCCAGGAATGAATAAGCACAGCTTAGAGGTTAGAAGCAAGATGGAGTCAGGTCATATCTCTTTCACCATCATCGTTTTCTCAGTTAGAATTTTTGCAAATCCAGTTTCAGCCCCTGCATCCGTAATACCTAGAAATTTGGTAAATACTTGTTAAACAGTGAAAATAAACATCCACAGCAAAAATCAACTATTAGTCAGGGATGGTGGTGCATGCCTGTCTTCACAGCTACTCAGGAGGCTGAGGTGGGAGGATCGCTTGAGCCCAGGAGGTGGAGGCTGCAGCAAGACATGATCCTGCCACTGCACTCCAGCCTGAGCAAGAGTGGAAACTTGTCTCAAAAATAAATTTAAATAAGAGTCCCAACCACGAGCTACAGAGAGTCCATCTGTCCATCTGTGCTCTAGGAGGCGTCCACACAGCATGCACCCACTGCAATCTAGCCAGCTAAGCAGTTCACGCAGGCTATGATCCATGACGTTGTTCCTCTGGATGACTGGGGTTTACTACCATGCTGCACAGGTCAGCCACAGCATGTACAGAAATGGGCGGAGGCGGGGAGACTCTTCAGCCCCCCAGCATCTGAACCTGGCCAACACTACATCTTCTGTTTCATCTGCAAACTTTGGGCCTTTTAGGGATTTAAATATTAATGCGCTGATTTCACTGAGCTGTGGCTCCCTTTGGTGCCGGTTAGGTACACTGTAACGAGAAACTGGATCCATCTTTCAGCTCTCCCCGCTTCCCTCCCTCTCAAGGGAGCAGGGTTTTTGTTCACAGAGCTTGCGGGTGGCTGCGTTCCCCAACCAGAATCAAGTAACCTTTACTGCATATGTAAATCCAGCATTTGAAATTTCCGGTTCTCTGAAGCCTTATTATTCTAGAGGGCAGCCAGCTTTCCTTTCATTTTGTTTAGGGTCCGCTCCGCCTATCTTGCGCCTACTTTGGTGTGCAAGTTCCACACAGCCTAGAAGGCTGCGCCCCAGGAAGGAGCCCACCACGCTCTCAAGAGTCACAAAGGAGGAAGCCGATCCTTGGCAGGAGAAAAAGGAAGGCCTGAGGCAGATTGTGTTTGTGATGCAGATTCTCCTGCCAGCCTTGCCGCTCTGTGAAAGCGGGTGGAGCTGAGAAGTGACCCAGCGAGGCTCCTGCAGCCAGGGTCGGGAGGATTTCGCCTTCCTGGATGTGCTTTGATCCTCCAGACCTAGCTTTATTGTCAGCAAGTTACATGCACACACCTCACTCAGAGTCCACAGACACCTCCCCGCCAACCCCCAGCAGGACCACGGGAGACTCGTGTCCCCTACATGTGGCATCTGCAGGGAAGGGCAGGCCTAGCAGCTGTAGGGGGACTAGCATGAACCCTTTGTGCTTCAGGGGTCTCTTCGCAGGTAATGGCCTCTGTCTTCTTTGCACCCTGGCTGGCTGCAGGAGCCTCCTAACAGCTCCCCTCAGTTGCATCCTCAGCCCCAACCTGTTTTCCAGAGAGATCCTGTTGTAAAGTAATCTGATCATTGCCCAGGCTTGCAGCCTTCAGGTGGCGTTCTGTGAAATCCCAGGTCCTTGTCACAATCTGTGGGACCCTCTGTGGCCTGGCCCAGCCCCTGTCCATCCTCCCCCTTCAGCCTCTTCTCTGATGGCCACAAGGCCTGTCCCCTCACTTCCCTCAGGTGCCAGGGTTCCTTCACCCTCCAGTCCTGGCAGCCCTTCCCTGCCTTTGCCCAAGAAGGCGCCAAGAGCTGTCTTCTCATGGCTGGTCTCCCCGACCAGACCACAGGCTCCCAAAACAGAGTGGGTTTGGCTTGTGCTGTATCTCTAGCTGCCAAAGCAATGCCTGGCAGGTAGTAGGTGTTCTAGAAAGGTGTGTCGTGTTGATGTGTGAATACTGACTCCCCCTGCTAAGTCCCTGAGTGAGGGGAAGGATGTTTGGATCTTCTGAGACATGCGAGAGTTGGTTGTGCCTTTGGTTTTTTGTTTTTTTCTTTTGAGACGGAGTAGAGTAGTGCGTTATTAGCTCACTGCAACCTCAGCCCCCCAGGTTCAGGTGATTCTCCTGCCTCAGCCTCCCGAGTAGCTGGGACTACAGGCACCCGCCCCCACCCCCAGCGAGGTTATGCCTTTGTTAGGTTCTCCATGACTTATCCACCGTGCCATTCTTGAAAGAAATATTTTTTTAATTGTCAGAATTACATCTGGGCATGGTGGCTCATGCCTGTAATCCCAGCACTTTGGGAGGTTGAGGCGGCAGATCACCTGAGGTCAGGAGTTCAAGACTAGCCTGACCAACATGGTGAAACTGCGCCTCTACTAAAAATACAAAAATTAGCCGAGCATGGTGGCACATGCCTATAATCCCAGCTACTCAGGAGGCTGAGACAGGAGAATCGCTTGAACCTGGAAGGCAGAGGTTGCAGTGAACCAAGATTGCGCCATTGCACTCCAGCCTGGGTGGCAGAGCAAGACTCTTAAAAAAAAAAAAAAAGAAGTAGCCAGCTCGGCACTGTGGCACACAGTCTGTCTCAGGTACTCGAAAGGCTGAGGCAGGAGGTTCACCCAAGCCCAGACTTGGCAATATTATAAGACCTTATGTCCAAAGGTAAAAAAAGGCAAAATCAGAATTACCAGAACTGATTTCACATGTATTCACATAGGTACCAGATGGTGGCCATGAAATGCAGGGCTGTCTGAAGGCCTCAGGCTCTTTGTGGTACAAAAGTATGTGAGGCCAGTGCAAAGTCCTGGCAGGCTTTTGAGTGGCTGGACTGGAAGAGATGCCAAGTTCATGGCCTCCTAACCTGACTCCACCCAGCGCTCCCTTAGCCCAGTGACATTCCCTCCTGAAGCCTGAAACTTCACCTCCACCTGGGGAAGCCATCTGCCTGGGGATAGGTTCTTACAAATGAAAATTGCAGAGTTGTTCTTAAAAAGGATGTGAGATTTTCTGTACAGAAATCATGGTTTCCACGTTGGCTTTGTGTTTAGTGCTTTATGAGAAAAATCCCTTTTCTTTGCGGTTGTGTTCATCATATTGTAAACCAGTCATAGATTATTTTAAGGTTTGAGTTAGTGTTTATCCAATTTTATGAGGAAAATATAGGAATTCCACAATGAGAAAAGCAAGGACTTTCCTGCAGGGCTCAGGGTTGCAGGTAGCCTGATTCATTAACCTGAGCCCAGCAGGATTGGTGGGGGCGATGGGGACAGATTGGAGCACTCGACTCAGGCACGGGACCCTGGCACAACATGCCCAGGTCCTCCTAGACCTGGGCCCTTGCAGACTTTCTCAGGCCTCAGTTTCCTCATCTTACCAAGGTGTGACCCCCACCATCATCTCCTGAACTTCTGGCCACAGAGCTCTGGCCAAGGTTCCACCATGACTCCACGTTGGAGACGGAGACCTGCCACAGCCACACTGCTGGTCAGTGGGAGAACCAGCATCCGACCCAGGCCACCTGCTCCGGAGACCCTGCTCTTAGCCAGCAGCTCAGACCCCAGTCGTGTGGGGCCATTTATTTAATTCTAAGATGTAGTCTCACTTTGTTGCCCAGGCTGGAGTGCAGTGGCACCATCTCAGCTCACTGCAACTTGCACCTCCCGAGTTCAAGCCATTCTCCTGCCTCAGCCTCCTGAGCAACCGGGATTACTGATGTGGGCCACCACGCCCAGCTAATTTTTGTATTTTAAATAGACCTGGAGTTTTGCTATGTTGGCCAGGCTGGTCTCGAACTCCTGACCTCAAGTGATCCACCCTTCTCAGCCTCCCAAAGTGCTGGGATTACAGGCATGAGCCCCCCTACCCCGCGCCTGGCCCATGTGGGGCCATTTAAATTAAAATCAAATCAGCTGAGTTCCACCATCGAATTGGCCACGTTTCAAGTGTGCAAAGTCACACATGACCAGAGGCTGCCATCACCACTGATGTTGCCATGTCCCTCATCACAGGAAGATCCCTGGCAGCCCTGCTCCCAGCTCTCTGCCCTCCTGATACCCCCTTGTGACTTGTTAGAAAAGTATGGGCACAGCTTAAAAAAACTGATGGCTGTGAGAATACTGTCACTGGCTGATGCCTTCTTTATAGAAAAGTAAGCCTTAGATCTTAGGAACGTCGTGATGTCTTTCATAGGCATAATTACATGTTCCAAGCCAAATTGCAGTTCAAGGGAAGGTTATAAATCTCTTCTCAATAACAATTGTACCCATGTTCTTCTCCTAGCAGCTAAGAGGAAGGTAGCTGAAGAAATTCTCTCTGCCCACTTAAGTCTTGTTTTTCTGGTAGTTTTGGGCTCCTGGGTCACATCAGCAATGGCCCAGGACAAACGAGAGGGAGACTTCATCTGCACTTGATGTCTTTCCAGGGTGGCAACGACCATGAGATCTTCACAGACCCCAGGACCGTGGGCCACTCTGTGATGGCGCCTGAGGACACACGCAGGATCTGTGAAGAGCTCTTCTGACACCGGAGCAGGAGGCGGGGTTCCTGGCTGACAAGGCAGCATGGGGCATTTGGTGGCCAGAGCCAAGGGCCCACCCACACATGCTCACCCAACCACAGCCAGCCCAGCCAGGCTATGCGCCCTGTGCCAGCCATGTGCAGTCTGGACCTCCACCCCTGACACACCATGCCTCCACCTCCAGTGCCAGAGGCTTCCAGAAGGAAGGAGAAAACATTTGTCAAGAGTGGCTCAGAAGAACGCCTCCTACAAAAGGTCTTCCCCATCGTCCCCCAGCCCCCTAGTCTAATACCCACCCAATACATGCAATCACATGGTTTTGGGGAAATTTCCCCATCATCCTAGGATGATACAGAAAGAAAAGATGTGCCTGGACCCTCCCTCTTGGTGGTTCTTTTGAAAACATAAACGGTTTTTTGTTTTTTTGAGACAAAGTCTTGCTCTGTCGCCTAGGCTGGAGTGCAGTGGTGCAATCTCGGCTTACTGCAACCTCTGCCTCCTGGGTTCAAGCGATTCTGTCTCGCCTCCCGAGTAGCTGGGATTACAGGTGTGTGCCACCATACCCAGCTAATTTTTTTATATTTTTAGTAGAGACGGTTTCACCATGTTGGCCAGGATGGTCTTGATCTCTTGACCTCATGATCTGCCCACCTCGGCCTCCCAAAATGCTGGGATTACAGGTGTGAGCCACTGTGTCCGGCCCTTAAGTGGTTTTAATGGACCCCTGCGTCAGCCTAAAAAATGGAGATTTGGTACTAAGAAACAAGGACAGGCCATCTGCAGTGACCCACCCCAGGACGAAGTTTGCAAACACCTGCTGCCTGTGCATTGCCTTGATGGGGGCAGTGAGCAGGGGAGGGTGATGCCCAGTGACTAGGTGCACTTTGTTTTCCCATGTTTGAGGCTAAGACCTGCTTGTCAGATAGCTGGCCAAGTGGCAGCCGCCCCCAGGGAGTTTGCACCTCAGCTGGCCCAGATTTGGGCTGGCTCTGTACTCATTACACTTCAATAGCCTGGCGGCTTCTCTGTCTCCGAGACAGGAGGCAAGTGGGAACCAACAGCCCCGCTGGAGAACTGGCAATGGCAAAACAGTCCTTCCCCAGGGGGCCAGTTCTCACCCAGGTCCAGAGAAACTAACGTAGCTATGTCAGACTTCACCAAAAGGACCTTCTGGTTGGCTCTGGCTGGCTTCCCAGAGGCCTTCGTCTCTAGTTTCCCAGGGATCAAGTGAGAGCCCAGCCAGGGAACAGGAAGAGGAGCTGCTCTTCTGTCTGCGCCCACCCAGGCCCTCACCCGGACTTGACGACCGAGGGGGCCTAGTGCAGCTGCAGCCATGCCTGCGTCCCTCACTCTACCTTCTGCACCTTCTTCGTGAAACTGGAAGGATCGCAGGCCTCATCCAGAACACGGTGAAAGAGAACTTTCCGGAAATGGCTCACCTGTCACTTTTCCGGATGTGGAACCACTGGGACTCCACTGCTTGGTGCTGGGGCTGTGTGGCCTCCACTGGGCACTTGCCAACCTGAGTCTGGGGCTGGGGGGTCCCCGGCTGCCCTGCACTGCCGCCCCCCAGCCCACAGCCAGGTACTTTCATCACTGCTAAACCTGGTTCCCTCCATACCTCCCAGCCGCTTGGGCTCGTAGCTGTCTGCACCCCGGATTTGGTGGGGTGAAAGCAGCCAGCTCCTCATCTTGGCGACGCCCAGGACACGGCCATCCAGTGGCATCGTTCCTTGTTGAACTTTGCAAATGATACTGTAATTACTTTCCGAAATGAATAGCAGCACATTAAAGTGATTTTATTGTTTCCTATTTCTCATTCTGATGATGATTTCCTCCAATGTTTGCAGATTCTGGAAGGGAAACCCAGCCCCTCCAGATCTGAGAGCCACTTTTTGCTCCGGTTTTCTGTCACACTGGCTTTCCCTCCCTCTGCGGAGTTGCAGGTTCCTGTTACTGACACACAGACTCCTCCTCCGCTGCTTTTCTGCCCATTGGGTGAGGGTCTGCCGTTCCTTACAAGTTTTCTGAAAGTATTGCGTCAAAGCAGGACAGCTGAGTCTTACTCAAACTGTTTTAACCAGAGACGGAAGGTTGCTGCTGTGTCCCTGCCTACACAGGGCTGCCCTCAGGTGAGTACCCCGAGTTTGCCAGGCTGGGTGCTGATGCCCAGCGGAGGCATGGGCTACCGTCTTGCCCCCATTCCCACAGTGGCTGCTGCTTCAGACCCTCCCCAGGCCCCTCAAGCCCCTCCTGCCCTGCTTGCCTGCTCCCTCTGCAGTCAGAATTGATACTCTCCTCCCCCCTCAAAAGGACTTTCAACTAACCCCTTCCTTCCCCGCTTTTCTTCCACTTTCTTGTCATCACATTGTACCCCAGGCCAGCTTCCTGGGGGTTACTCCAAGGGTGTCTGCTTGCTAAATAACAGCTAACTGACGCATGTGCAGCGCTTCCTGGTGCATTCCACGTGTCCCCAGAACAGCAGGTTCTACACATGGCAGGTAAGAGCACGCCCGCCAAGGCTCCAAGCCTAGTTCTGCTGGTACTCGCTGCTGCATGACTTAGGGTAAGTTCATCTTTGCCTCAGTTTGTTCATCTGTCAAATGGGATAGTCCTTACCACGTATGGTATTTAAAGCACTTCGAACAATAATGTGAGCTATTACTAATTCAATACCTCCCTCCCAACCCAGAACCTTATCAGGCAGGGACAGTCATTCCCTCTGCCTTAGGGGGGTTGGCAGGCAATTTAACACCATCACAAGCAATTTAAACACAGTAGGCAAGTTTTGAGCCAGAACAAAGCACAAAGGTTGCACTCAGGCCAGCCTAGGGCTGTTGAAAGTTACCATCCCCAGCACTGCAGAAGCTGACCCTGAGCTCAAGGTCACCCAGGGCTGAAGAAGCCTCAGGGGAAAGGTCTGGGTTGAACCTGAGCAGCCAGTGAGCGCAGGGCAGGCCTCTGGCTCCCTGGAGGGAGAGGCTAGCCAGGAAGCTGAGCTTGAACCTGATCCTGAGGGAGGGGCCCAGAGCACGCTCCTGATCTGTCCACCTGTCACCCCAGAAGGTCTCTCCAGGTACTTGAAGGGAAGTGCCCATAGGGGCCAGGAGAGGAACTGGTTGGGCAGTTGGGCTGATGTTGCCGTAATTAGGACATACCCAGGCATACATGGTTTTGAATCACTTCCTCTCCACCCCTCCCAAGTGTTCTGGATCTGGGCCCCAGCAGGCCTCAGCCCAGGCAGGCTCCTCCAGCCCTAACCAGAGGCAGTTGGGCCTTCAGGCTCCCCTGCAACCTCCACGCTGCCCTCCACAGCACCCCAAATTCAAGATCGGAACTCATTCTTCACCACCTTCACCCAAGGCTGGTTACCCAAATGTCTTCCCAGTCTCACCTTGAGTTTTTAGGGTTCTTGTTTGTTTGCTTGCTTTTAGAGACGAAGTCTTGCTGTTGTCGCCTGGACTGGGGTGCAGTGATGCAATCTCAGCTCACTCTACAACCTCCCCCTCCTGCGTTCCAGCAATTCTCCTGCCTCAGCCTCCCGAGTAGCTGAGATTACGTGTGCCTGCCACCACCAATTTTTGTGTCTTTTGTAGAGATGAGGTTTCACCACATTGGCCAGGCTGCTATCAAACTCCTGACCTCCTGCGTAGGCCTCCCAAAGTGCTGAGCCACCACACCCAGCCTTTTTCTTCCTTTTATTTTGAGACAGAGTCTTGCTGTTACCCAGGCTGGAGTTCAGTGTGGTGCAATCTTAGCTTGCTGCAACCTCTGCTTCCCAGGTTCAAGCAGTTCTCCTGCCTCAGCCTCCCGAGTAGCTGGGATTACAGGCATGTGCCACCCACCACACCCAGCTAATTTTTGTATTTTTAGTAGAAATGGGGTTTTACAATGTTGGCCAGGCTGGTCTTGAACTCCTGACCTCAAGTGATTCACCCACCTTGGCCTCACAGAGTGCTGGGATTATAGGCGTAAGCCACTGTGCCCATCCCCCACCTTCAGCTTTTGCCAAACCCTTCTTTGTGCTACCCATGTAGTATAGCAAGTGGGCAAATTTCTTTGTTTTGAGCTAAGTGCCTCCTTTAGCCTCGCCCTAAACAGGTTTGATGGGCTGGTTATAATTTTATACTTTTTCCCAGTGCACCGTGGAAATCATTGTGTAATATTGGCAAGAAAAATGCCCATCTTGCTGATTGCGGTGGCTCATGTGGGTAATCCCAGCACTCTGGGAGGCCAAGGTGGGCAGATCATTAGATTGGAAGATCAAGACCATCTTGGTTATATGGTGAAACCCCATTTCTACTAAAACTATACAAAATTAGCTGGGCATGTTGGTAGGTGCCTATAGTCCCAACTACTTGGGAAGCTGAGGCAGGAGGATGGATGCTGCAGATGGAATGGGACAGGACTGGATGGGGGAAGGGGAGAAGAAAGGAAAGGGGAAGGCGGAAGGGGAGGGGAGGTCTAAAGGAAGGGAAGGCGGAAAGGAAGGGAAGGCGGAAGGGGAGGGAAGGCGGAAGGGGAGGGAAGGGAAGGCGGAAGGGGAGGGAAGGGAAGGCGGAAGGGGAGGGAAGGCGGAAGGGGAGGGAAGGGAAGGCGGAAAGGAAAAGGGAAGGCGGAAGGGAAGGGAAGGCGGAAGGGAAGGGAAGGTGGAAGGGGAGGGGAGGAAGGAAGGCGGAAAGGAACAGAAGGGAAGGCGGAAAAGTAGGGAAGGTAGAAGGAGAGGGAAAAGGGAAGAGAAGGGAGCGGAAGGGAAGAGAAGTGAAGGTGGAAGGGAAGGTAGAAGGGAAGAGAAGTGAAGGCAAAAGGAATGGGAAGGGAAAGCAGAAGGGAAGGCTGAAGGTAAGAAGAGAAAGGAAGGGAAGGCAGAAGGGATGGGAAGGGGAGGCAGAAGGAAAGGAAGGGAAGAAGGCAGGAAGAGAAGGGAAGGTGGAAGGGATTGGAAGAGAAGGAAGGGAAAGCAGAAAGGAAAGGAAGGGAAGAGAAGGGAAGGCAGAAGGGAAAGGGGAGGGGGAGAGGCAGCTGAAGGAGAAGAAAGGGAGATTCAGGCACATAGAGGACTGAACAGATATCCAGCCTAGGACTCTCCCTGGGACCTCAAGCCTCATCTGTTTCCAAGTCCATAGCAGGGAAGAATGGTTTGCTGTTGGGGCAGTGGGAGTGAGGGTCAAAGGTGGGGAGGCACGAGAACCTCTGTTCTTGGTTTCCAGAGCAGTGATGGGCCAGGGCCACTCTATGCGGGGCACTGTGCTCTGCTGGGAAGGTTTTGTTCTGGCCAGTGTCTCCCAAGGGTGATTTTGGGTGGTGCAGAGATGGACATTTTTCCTTTTTTGAGATGTAGTCTTGCTGTCACCGAGGCTGGAGTAGAGTGGCACCATCTCACCTCACTGCACCTGCTGCCTCTCGGGTTCAAGCAAGTTTCTCAAGTAGCTGGGACCACAGGCTAATGCCAACATTCCCAGCTAATTGTATATTTTTGGTAGAGACCAGGTTTCGCCATGATGCCTGGCTGGTCTCAAACTCCTGAGCTGAAGCCATCCACCTGCCTCAGCCTCTCAAAATGCTGGGATTACAGGCGTAAGCCACTGTGCCCAACCTAGCAAACATCCATCAAATGTCTGTAACGGTGGACGGGCACAGTGACTCACACCTGTACTCCCAGCACTGTGGAAGGCTGAGGCAAGAGGACGGGCTGAGCCCAGGAGTTCAAGGCCAGCTTGGACAATGTATCAAGAGGCTATCTACAAAAAATTTAACAATTAGCCAGGCATAGTGGCATATGCCTGTAGTCACAGGTAACGCGGCGGCAAAAGGAGGCCCCCGGGTGCCCCTGGGGTAAAGGCGGCAGGGTTACAAAACGTTACCGTGTCTCCAAAAAAAAAAAAAAAAAAAAAGTACCTCTATAGCAGGAATGAGCCAGGTACTGTGGACAGTCTGCGCCCCAAGGCCGGTCCCCTCTTCCCACGGGTGTGCAGTGGGAATGAGATGTAAGTAAGTCACACAACACCCTAACAACTTCAACAGGGCACTGGACAGTCGCTGACCAGGTCAGTGGCGTTTTCTGTTGCTAGGAAGCTGCATTCTCCTTCCTGCTAAGCTTTCTTATGCTAGAGAATGATGATCAAAGAAAAACAGATGATCCCATCTTCTTCACCACTCCCTAAAAAAAGACTGCCAAGTGTGTCAGCCTTGCCTGAGGGAGACATCCTTACCTGACGACTTAAAGGAAAAGCTCGTTGGTGAGCCTGCCTCCACAGACACACAGACAGCTTTGCACAAAAGAGCACTTTATTGGGAGAAAGATGGCCAGTGGGAGGAAAGATGTGGATTCAGGAATCCTCGATTCTAGTTCTTGGGCGGGCACCAACACCCTCCATCCCCCGCCAAAGCCTCCAGGATCTTCCCCTTCTGTAATCTGGTGTCACGTCCCTTCCAGTTCTGACATCCTACAGTTCTAGAATACCCATTGATTTACAGAGCTGTGGCCATAAAGGAAGAACAGAGCAAGAGCCGCTGGCAAAGGATCCTGCCAACAGAGAATCCAAAGGTCACCCCTGAATAGCAGAACGCAGTCCCCCACCTCACTGCTGGCCAGAGCCTACCAGAGCGCCAGCACACAGACGCCACCGTTCCAAGGTGAGGATGGAGCGGGAAAGAGGCCTGGGGAAGTGAAGGAGCCCTCTCGGGTCTTGGCTTTAGAAGTGTGGCTGTACCAGCAGATGGGCCCTCGGGAAGCCACCAGGGAACAATTCACGGCTGGAGAGAAAAAGGCCACCTTTGACCCAGCAGAAGGCAGAGGCAGGAGAGGAGAGTGAGAATCTACAAGGGGTACTGCAGGCGAAGAAAACACTGCCCAGGACCTCACTGCGGTGGGAACCGGCTGTTTATCTCACTTGCAACCGACACGCGGATTTGCCTGTTTTAAAACAACTCCTTTCCACCCCTGTCAAAGGCAGCAGTTCTTAGGCTGAAAAGACAAACCACAGCAGAGCTGGTAAGTACCTGAAGCTGTTCCTGTTTCCAGCATCAAACCATCCTCCCTCTTTTCTGACAGTTACTGTCTGCCCAAAAGCCATTCTTTACAAAAGGTTTGCTTCTATGTGTTGACTGGGGGGGGGGGGGGGTGCTTGACGGCATACAGGCCATATATTTCAAAATGTAATGCCTAGCTATTTCTACTTTCAAATCAGGACTGAAGCCAAACCAAAACCACAGCAAAGAAAATCTAAGGATTTGTTTACCAGAAATACCTACAAACAAGTTTGCAGGCCGGGTGCAGTGGCTCACGTCTGTAATCTCAGCACTTTGGGTGGCCAAGACGGGCGGATCACCTGAGCAGGAGTTGGAGACCAGCCTGGCCAACATGGTAAAACCCCATCTCTAGTAAGAACAGAAACATTACCCAGGCTTGGTGGCACACCTCTGTAATCCCAGCTATTCGGGAGGCTGAGGCAGAGGTTATAGTGAGCCGAGATCGCACCACTGCACTCCAGCCTGGGCGACAGAGCAAGACTCTGTCCCCACAAAAAAAAAAAAGTTTGCAATGTCGGCAGCAAGATGCAAACAGAGCCGGCTCTGGGTAAAACCTTTAGTTATGAAAAAATAAGAAAAAAAAAATCCCTAAGCATTTGTTAACACTAGTTTTAAAGAACCCCGCCACCGAAGGTATATTTCTCCTTCAACTTTCTCAGCTTTGCCAGACTGTCAGGATGTAAGCTACCTACTCTTTTCTGGATGTATCAGGAGAAAGTTTTTAAAGAGCCTGCCCTCTCTAAAAGCCCTTCCCACCACCCCTACCCTGCCACCGTAATGACGGGCTGTGAAATGGCCGTTGAGTGATGGTCACACGACCAGAAGGCAGATGAAAAGGTCAGGCACTATTAGGGGCTCAGCTTCCCCGTACCAGCCTGCTATGCCCAGGGGTGGGACAACTTGGGGAAACTTTGTTCCCCAGACAGCCAGCTATGTAAGCCAACTCCCACTGCAAAGGCACCTAAAGGCAAAATCCATCCAATCCAAAGGTCACCCCCATTTTCCCACTTGCTTAAAGGCAGCTCCCCTAGTACTAACCAAGCCAAGAATTAGACTACTTTGCCCAGTCCAAGGAGAGGCGCAAGGGGCACTTGCGTGGAAATTCGCCTGGGGTCCATGTCAGCTGCCAGTGGGCCAGATCTGGGGATTTGGAGCCTGCAGCTCCGGGAGGAAAAGGGATTGTGTGTGTTGAGTCCACGTGTCTGAGCAGCTGGAGAAACACCACCCTCAATCCACTCCCTGGGCTGGGGTTGGAACCTCCATGCAGCCACCAGTGGGGGCACCTCTACTTTTTAAATGCTTTTAATTCTCTTCAGGTGGTGAGAGGTTGTTGCGATGGTCAGAGGCTGTGCTGGTGGCCGGGAGCACCTCATGCCTGCCCCCCACACCCCTTCCTCCAGGAGACACTTGAAAGGGCCCATGCCCCCGTGAAGCCCCATCTCGTGTGGAAGAATGTCATCTCCAGGGTCTGCCACCGCCTCCCAACGCAGTCTCCCACAGGCACAGAAGGGGTGCTTCCAGCATCTTCTAGGAGCTGACGACGTGTCCGGACCAAGTCTCATGCTTGGTGCCCGGTGCCAGGTGGGTGATGATGACCTCCACAGCCTGCAGCTTCTCATTCTTGGGCGGGATGGAGCACATCTTATAGGTGACCTCATCGCCTTCCACAGGGACATACTCCCCTTCCACGCTATCGGGGCAGAACGAAAGCAGTCAGTGCTCACACCAGGAAAAGGCTCATGGACTACACACCCAAGATGTGGGCACTATCTGATCACTGGAAAACCCTTTGCAAAGAACTGCCCCTCCAGCAGAGGGAGCTGCCAGACTGCCCCCAGCCTCTGTCCTAGCCAAGGAGGCCATGGGACTTTGGATACTGGCACTGAAAGAGCTCAGCCACCTGTGGGAGGGAGCCTGGCCTTGTGGATGGAGAGTAGAGACAGCTGGTTCAAGCCAGAGACAAATGAGGACATTGCGGTGAGCCTTTTTCTTTTTTTGAGACAGTCTTGCTGTCACCCAGGCTGGAGTACAGTGGCGTGACCTCAGCTCACTGCGACCTCCACCTCCCAGGTTCAAGGGATTCTCCTACAGGAGCTCACCACCATGCCTGGCTAATTTTTGTATTTTTACCAGAGACGGGGTTTCACCATGTTGGCCAGGCTGGTCTCGAACTCCTGACCTCAAGTGATCTGCCCACCTAGCCTCCTAAAGTGCTGGGATTACAAGCATGAGCCCCAACACCCGGCCTCCCAGTGAGCCTTCAAGAAGGTCCCCTTGGTGCTTGAAGCTAGTTCCTGAAGGGGCCTCTCTCCCTGTGCACCCCCAGGAAGGTTCTCTTACTTTCTAGGGGACATGAGTCACCATCTCACATGAGATTGGCATCTTGATGTCCCCTTGATAAGAATCGGAGAGTGGAAGGAAAACCCCCTTTAGACTGAAAATGCCAGAGCCAGCCAGCTCTCCCAGTAACTGGTTTGTTTTGATTCGAGAATCATATGGTAAATAGAGTTTCCCTCTGATTTAGTCACCAGAGAGCTCAGAAATAAATCCATAACGCACTCTTAGTAGCAGAACCAGACATCACAGTATTTCCATCCCTCTTACTTGCCCCGACCTCTGTTTTTTCCTTACTGATTCAAAATCTGCTCTGGGAAGAAGCAGTATGGAAATACATTTACACATTGATGCATGTATTCATATGTGAAATGCATCGCCTTGGCATTTTTCTCCTGCCTTCGATCTGATATGTATTGGGCAAAGGAGAGGTAACCACCCCACTGCAGCGGTCACCTCTTTCTTTTCAGAAATGTGGTTTCTGTGTTTTGCAGGTCTGCTGTGCAGAGTACGACTCTGCCCCTGCCTGAAGTAAAAGACTTGGGGGTGCTTGGGACAAAAAAGCAGGGAGGGTTGCATATTAACGGTCTTTGCTTATCTAAAGACAGACCAGAGGATCCGAAGTGAAGCATGGGGGACTGGGTGCCGCCCAGCCCTAGGATGTGTGTGTCCTGCCCCAGGCTCCCAAAGGGCTTCCAGATAGGAAGGAAGGACAAAGGACATCATTGAGCATGCAGCAGGAGAAAGGGGCCCAGCCCACACTTCCTTCCCTGTCCACTTCCCCCGGCCAGAAAGGGTTCCCCAGCATCATGGGGTATCGTTCCCCATTGGCAAGATACAGTGGGCACTCGGACTCACCCCAGCAGTTCTTGCCGCTCACACACACACCATGCACAGCTGTCACCACCCTGTCTCCCACAAGAAGAGTCACATAGGCCTGCCATCTGTCCTCACACCCAGCACTGTCACACACCACCTCCAAAGGGCCAAGGAAGCGCCCCCCCGACAGGCCACCAACTCACTCAGAGATGTGCAGGAAGATGTCGGGGCCGCCGTCAGCTGGGGTAATGAAGCCATGGCCCTTGGATCGGCAGAAACATTTGCAGACTCCTTTGTAGACGGGGCCCTGTGAAGCCCGCACGGTCCTGACAGAGAAGGGAGGAGTGTGAGGGGTCCCAAAAGCACTCCACAACAGCCACCAGCTCCCCTGGACACACGAAACTCATTCCAGCCCCTGCCCACAGCTGTGCCTCAGGAAGCCCTGGCCAGGGCCACCATGTACAGTCACACAGGCTGCCGGCTGCACAACTCTGGGAGAGTTGTGCAATCTCAGACCTGTTACCCATCTGGAAAGAGGGAGCTGAACTAAAAGATCACTGGGCATCCCTCCAGAAGCTAATGATTAATCACTTATAACAAGAGCGCCCTCCACTCACAGAACCGAAGACCTGCATCTGCCTGGCATTGTGTGGGTCCTCTGCAGCCCTGGCACTGTGCCCACTTTGCAGCTGCAGAATTCAGTCTCACAGGGAAAGAAACTGTCCCATGTGGTTAAAACCCAGTGATTCTGACCCCGGCAGTTGCTCACCCATTGCCACTCCTAGCTTGTAACAGGTTCTTGTGGGCTGGGCAGTACCCTGAATTTAGAAGGCACCATCCCAGTTTCTCACCATCAGTCCAGCCCCAGGTCTGCCTATTTGACAGCCCAGGATACCAAGTTCCAAAAATGGCCAGAGACCCATCTGAGAAGGTGTCCCCAGCCAGCTCTAGACTCACGCTGAGAAGGTCCTCGTCCGGCGAGTGGGCAGTGGGCTCGGGACCACGTTGCCCCGCAGAGGGGATGGTGAGCGCTCGCGGGTCCGAGGGGTGTCCAGCAGCCCAACTGAAGCCTGATGGGTGGGGGGCTGTGGTGGTGGGGGAGGCTCAGATGACATGGCTGACCTGGAAAGAGATGAAGCTCTTAGGGACTCCTGCCTTGCAAGGTAGGGGCCCAATGCTTACCCCCATGTCCAGGTCTGAGAGTCCAGTATCTGAGGCTGGTTTCTCTCAGCCACCTCAGCACCACTGTCACCTTGTCTGGAAGGAAGCCTGGTGGGGTCAGGTGCCCCCTCTGGGCTCCCCTCGATCACAGCTCTTCACGAAAATGCCACATCCTCCCCCATGACCAGGATGGCATCTGTCCCCTCTGTGTCCCCAGGACAAGGCACGGACCCTGGCACACTTGGGACACATAGTGAATATTCGTGGGAGGGAAGGAAGCAGGCCAGGACGGTGAGCAGAAAACCCAAAGCCAGGGGCCAGGCACAGTGGCTGCAATCTCAGCACTTTGGGAGGCCGAGGCGGGAGGATCACCTGAGGTTAGGAGTTCGCGACCAGCCTGGCCAACATGGTGAAACCTTGTCTCTAATACAAACAGAAGAATTAGCTGGGCATGGGGGAAGGCACCTATAATCCCATCTACTTGGAGACTGAGGCATGAGAATCGCTTTAACCCAGGAGGTGGAGATTCTAGTGAGCTGAGATCGCACCACTGCACTCCAGCCTGGGCAACAGAGCAAGACTGTCTCAGAAAGAAGAAAAAACCAAAAGCCAGGGAGATTTTTTTAAACGAAGTCTCACACTATTGCCAGGCTGGAGTGCAGTGGCACGATCTCGGCTCACTGCAACCTCCGCCTCCCAGGTTCAAGTGATTCTCTTGCCTCATCCTCCGGAGTAGCTGGGATTACAGGCACATGCCACTTAATGCCAACCACCTACATCCAAACTCAGCCACTCCACAGACCCTCCTTGACACTGCTAAGAGCCAGACACCACAGTGAAGCAGGGGCAAAAACATGACCCTCAGGCAGCATCCAACTCTAGGAAATTGCAAAACACATCACAGAGAGCTCAGATGCCACGTTTGGATCCCTGAAGAGCTGTCACAAGCCTGCATCCAGGACAGGGGAACCTGGCGGGGGAGCCCAAACCACCCAAAGGGAAAGGGAGAATTTCCAAGGCTGCATCCTTCTCCATCAGGCCCAGTGAATTTCCATGCAGCTCAGGTGGCCTCCGCTGTTAATGAAATCAAATTCCTTCTGTGACCCCTAGTATGCACCCCAAACACACGAGGTGAAACACAGCTGGAGGGAGGGCATTCCTTAGCTGCTGCTGTGCTTTTAACAATTTTTCAAAGGCAGAGCACTCACTATACACATTAACACTGAATACAAAGGTGTTGGCTCTAACTCGGGCTCAGCTGGAGGTTCAGAGAAAAGCAACCGCCCGGCAGTTGGAAGCCCTTGGGTAAGTCCTTTCCCCTCTCTGGCCTCAGTTTCCACATCTAGAAAGTGGGGCAGCTGAGCAGGCGTCACTCGGCACCCACGCAGGGCTGGTGATGGGGGCACAGATAAAGTAGGGAGGAGCCCAACTTAGTAAACCACTCAACGCTGCACAGCCAGAAGCCAGGAGGGACAGCAGCAGCCCTGGAGAGGTTTGACGCAGGTCCCACAGGGTTTTCAAATTTGGATTTCAAGTATGGGTCAGCAACAGTGGCTCAGTAATCCCAGGACTTTGGGAGGCTGTGGGGAGTGGATCACCTGAGGTCAGAAGTTCGAGATCAGCCTGGCCAACATGGCCAAAACCCGGCTCTACTAAAAATATAGAAAATTAGCCAGGCCTGGTGGCGTGCTCCCGTAATCCCAGCTACTCCGGAGGCTAAGGCTGGAGAATCGCTTAGAACCTGGGAAGCAAGGGTTGCAGTAAGCTGAGATCATGCCACTGCACTCCAGCCAAGGTGACAGAAACTCCATCTCAAAAAAAAAAAAAAAAAAAAACCCCGGCTGGAGTGTAGTGGCATAATCACATTTCACTGTAGCCTCGACCTCCATGCCTAATTTTTTTTTTTTTTCAATTTACAGAGACAGTATAGCTATGTTGCCCAGGCTGATCTCAAACTCCTGGGCTCAAGGGATCCTGCCACCTCTTCCTCCCAAAGTGCTAGGATTACAGGCATGAACCACCACACCCAGTCTGAACTATCTTTTAAACATCCCAGCACTTTTCCTCAAAAGCCAGGTTTCCAGCTACTCATGAAAAGAACTGAAGCTCTGGTAACCCTCAACCTCAGTTTGGCACCCAGGTGCCCTCATTTATAGGAGTCTTGAGCTACATCACCCAGAAATGCCCCCACTACTGCCTTTAACCATAGCAACCCAAGAACCAGGCCCAATTACTCAGAGGGAAAGGGCTGCCCCTCCCTGAAAGGACAAAGCCTCTCCTCTCACATTCCTCCACCCTACCCTGTCGAGACTCAGTTCTATAGAACTGGGAAGGGGAGGGCTGGCTGGCCTCCTGGAGGAAGTGGCATCCTACCTCCTGTCCCTTCTCTCAGCTGCAGCCGTGGCCAGGGAGGACCCTGAGTCCAGGGAGCCCCCACCTCAAAAAGGCCCCAGCTGTTGGGGCCCCTGCATGACCCACCAGCACAGGTCATAGTGTACTAGAATGTTCAATGCCCAGAGTTCCGGGAAGGAGGGCCCTGTCCAGGCCTCCCAGGACAGCAGATGGGACAGTGGCCTGGTGATGCTACGGTGAGAGGAACTGCCCTGCCTTGTTCTATCCAAAGTCACCCTCCTTTCTCCTGGAGTCAAGCAAAGCTGAGTTCTTTTTTTTTTTTTTTTTTTTTTTTTTTTGAGATGGAGTCTCACTCTGTCACCCAGGCTAGAGTGTAATGGTACAATCTTGGCTCACTGCAACCTCCACCTTCTGGGTTCAGGCAATTCTCCTGCCTCAGCCTCCCAAGTAGCTGGGGTTACAGGCACCCACCACCATGCCCTGCTAAGAAAGCATAGCTGACTTCTAATCCTACCCCTTGCCTGCTGTGTGGTCTTGGGCAAAGTTACTTAATCTCTCTGGGCCTCAGTTTCCACATCTGTAAAATGATAATTATAATAGTCCCAACACTTCACGCCATCAAGCTGAAGTGAAAACAAAATAATACACACAAAGCACTGGGCACACTATCCGCCCAGGTCCAGTGAGCAGTAATTGTCAGCCATGATTGTTACCACTGTCATCATAAAGTCCCTCAACAGACAAGTACCCAATACCACGCCCTGTTCAAGGCCCTAGAGATGAATAGCTGAACTTGAAGCCAGAAAACAGATAAACATAAACCAAATCATTACAGATCCCAAAAGGGCTGTAAAGAAACAGAAGGGGAAAGGGGAGAAGACTGGGAGTACACACACTAATCAGGGTGCCAGCGGGACCTTGAACAGCAAGAAAGGTGCAGCCATTTGAACAACGGAGGGATGCTGTTCCAGGTATGGGGAATAGCCTGGGCAAAGGCCCTGAGGTTGCCAAGGGCCTGGGTGGGATTGAGGCCAGCGGGGAAACCACGTTGTGGGTGGGGGAATAGGAACAGGAGGCAGGGGAGGCCATGGAAAAGGCAGGGCCCACTCAGGAATCATGGTGCATCATCATCATCACTGTCACCGTCACCATCATCCTCCTCCTGTCTTCCATTTGACACCCCATTTGACTGTCTGCACACCCCTAATTATGCTCATCTTCCCCTGGGTGAATGGCACCGACCCAAAATGGGGGCCCCCTTCTTTCTCCACCCCAGCCCCCTCAACACCCCAGGTGCACCCCATGCTTCAGAGATGCCAATGGAAGCCTATAGCCTGAAGGGATGAGGAGTCTGAGGGCAGCGCAGGGTCCCTCTAAGTCCCAAGGGCCCAGCACAGACACTGGCACAGAGCACGGTCTTGGGACAGTCCAGGAATGGCCCCAAGGCTGGGCATGGTGGCTCACACCTGTAATCCCAGCACTTTGGGAGTCAGAGGTGGGTGATCCCAAGGTCAGGTGATGGAGACCATCCTGGCAAACACAGTGAAACTCCACCTCTACTAAAAATACAAAAAATTAGCCAGGCATGGTGGCACGCAACTGTAATCCCAGCTACTTGGGAGGCTGGGGCAGGAGAATCCCTTAAACCCAGGAGGCAGAGGTTGCAGTGAGCCAAGATCATGCCACTGCACTCCAGCCTGGGCAACAGAGCGAGACTCCGTCTCAAAAAAAAAAAAAAAGGCAGGATCTCACTCTGTCGCCCAGGCTGGAGTGCAGTGATGCGATCATGGCTCACTGTAGCCTCTCAACCTCCTGGGCTCAGGTGATCTGCCCACCCTAGCCTCCCAGGTAGTGAGACTACAGGCACGTGCCACCACACCCAGCTCTGTTTTTGTATTTTTTGCAGAGACAGGGTTTCGTTATGTTGCCCAGGCTGGTCGAGAGCTCCTGGGCTCAAGCGATCAGCCTACCTCGGCCTCCCAAAGAGCTGAGATAATAGACGTGAACCATGGCACCCAGCCTCCAACGTTCATTCTTAGCCGGCATTAGGATCCAAAGCCCCAGCTGGCCACCACTGCATTGGTGTGTGCTCAACACCATGCCCAACCCAGCAGTTGGTGGCTATATTATTGCTCACCTGACAGTGGAAGAAACTGAGGCACAGGGAGCAGATGTGACTGGAGGCAGGGCCTCCTGGGAGACCCAGGAGCTTTATCCAGCCTCTCATGGCCCATCTGGGCTGGAGAGCAGCTGGGGTGGCCATAGCAGGCCTGGTCAAGGGCCACCTAACTCCCCAGAAGGCCCAGCAAAGAGGATTGAATGGCTTCAGTGCGGGGGAGGGCGGGGCAAAGTCCAGCTGGAAAGAAAATAGCTGGGGGCGGGTAGCCAAGCACCCAGGAGCCAGCTCTGAGGCCCTGGCCGGCCGCTGCTGTATCCCCTCCACAATACACACATACACCAAGATGAGGACACACAGTAGCCCCAGCCCCGCCCACCAGCACGTCCCAGCTTCCAGCCAGCGACTGCTCTCCCAGCAACACCAGGCATGGCCTTGTAGTGTCCCCAGCTGAAGGCAGGGCCCACCCTCTGTAACTAGCCTTCAGCTCCCCACAGCTGGGGGAAGAAAGAGGCTGCAAACAAACCTGCCTCTCAAGCCAGCTGGAGGCTCAGGGCCAAACCAGGGATGAGCCTCGGGCCTGCAACAAACTCAGACCAAATGTCACGCCCAAGGCACATGATGACTGCCAGGCTGCATGTACACATGTGCTTGTGTGTGCACATGTACGTAGCTGTGTGTATCCACGTGTGTGTATATGTGAGCTATGTGTGTATGTGCCCACACCTGGCTGTCCCTGAGTCTGAGCGCGCACACACACGTGTCTGCATGCACAAGCTTGTTGCTGTCTGTACGCACATGCCCATGGACGAGGGGAATCTACCTCACCTCCCATGCTGGGCGCTGTGCTGCCATAGAGGACCTTGAACACTACCACTTCCTAGTCAACCAACTGATGGGGGAGTGGAACAGAACATTACTACCGCCACCACAGCAGTGTCCTGGGGCCAGCCTGCTTACTACTTAGAACACTTCACACAGCTCAGCTCATTCCATCCCCATTTCACTAATGGGAGGACAGGACAGAGACAGAGTCAAGTAACTTGCCCAGGGTCGCCCAGCGAATGAAAACCCTGGTGAAATACATAGTATGTCAGCAGAAATGCTACAGAGAAAAAGCCAGCAGGGGAAGGGGGAGGTGCCCAGCTGGCCATGCACCCCCTTCCCCAGTCAGCCCCCAGCCAAGGGAGGAAGCCACTCCCACCCTGACTGCCCCAGGGATGGGTGTGTCAGTAGGGAGAAGGGGGCCTCGGCCCAAAATAGCCTGAGAATTTTCCATAGGCTCTGTAGCTCCTCCTGGAAGGTTCTGGAGCTCAGCTGGGCACCAAGACTCTGGCTTTCCCAGCTCCTGCTCAGCCTACCCCCATAACTGGAGACTTAGGACCCAATCATGCAGCACCCCTGATGCCCACTCCCCAGTGTCCTGCCCTCCTGGCCTGAAAGCACACCACTTACATCGACAGGGGCTAAGCAGCCAGGAGCTTACTGCAAGGAGGGCTTTAGCAGTGCCATCAGCCATTTACACTCTAGGGAGAGGGAGCTCACTGAAGGAGACTCCATTTTTCTGTGAGACAGTCTCACTCTGTTGCCCAGGATGGAGTGCAGTGGCACGATCTTGGCTCAATGCACCCCCTACCTCCCAGGTTCAAGTGATTCTCCTGCCTTAGCCTCCCGAGTAGCTGGGACTACAGGCACGCCCAGCTAAGTTTTGTATTTTTAATAGAGGCGGGGTTTCACCATGTTGGCCAAGCTGGTCTGCAACTCCTGACCTCAGATGATCCACCAGTTTCAGCCTCCCAAAGTGCTGGGATTATAGGCATGAACCACCACACCCAGCCAGAGACTCCATTCTTGACCGCTTCAGTCCCTTTATCGAAGACAGGACGATAGAAGGCAGGGGGGTAAGAGTTCAGTTCAAGTCAGACATCTCATTCTTGGCAAAGTGAGAACGTCTCCAAGCCTGTTCTGCAAAAGGAGGGTGTCTTGAGCCTTCCATGGGATGCTGACTGGGAAGGCCAGGGCCTGGCATCGTGTTGAGACAGCTTCCAGCCCAGGGCCAGACCACTGCTGGCAGGCGTGGGGGATGGATACTGGCCAGCACTGTGGGGACGGGGCAAGCTGTGCTTTCATACACCCTACAGCCACTGTCTGCAGATTCAGCATCACACCCTGTTGGGGGTTTACAAACATCAACTACATGCATCTAAACATCAACCCACCAGGGGAGGCACTTTTAGCATCCCCATTTTACAGATGAGGAAACTAAGGCACAGAAGTTTAAGCCAGTGCTTCTACTTCTACTTTAGTGGTCAGGAATCTCTGGGGATCTTATTCAAAGGCAGATTGCAATTCAGTAGGTGTGGGGTGGGGCCTAAGAGTCTTCATTTCCTTTTCTTTTTTTTTTTTCTTGACATGCAGTCTCACTCTTGTCAACCAGGCTGGAGTACAGTGATGTCATCTCAGCTCACTGCAACCTGTGCCTCAAGGGTTCAAGTGATTCTCCTGCCTCAGCCTCCCCAGTAGCTGAGACTACAGGCATATGCCACCACGCCCGGCTAATTCTTTTGTATTTTTAGTAGAGATGAGGTTCTCCTGTGTTAGCCAGGATGGTCTGAATCTCCTGATCTTGTGATCTGTCCACCCTGGCCTCCCAAAGTGCTGGGATTACAGGCATGAGCCACCACACCCGGCCCTTTTTTCTTTTTTTTTTTGAGACAGGGTCTTGCTTTGTCACCCAGGCTGGAGTTCAGTGGTGGTGCAATCATGGCTCACCATACCTCAACCTCCTGGGCTCAAGGGATCCTCTCACCAGCCTCCCAAGTAGCTGGGACTACAGGTGTGTACTACCATACCCAGTTAACTTTTTTTATTTTTTGTAGAGACAAGGTCTCACTATGTTGTCCAGGCTGGTCTCAACCTCTCAGGCTCAAGCGATCCTCCCACTTCGGCCTCTCAAAGTGCTGGGGTTACAGGCTCAAGATTCTTGGCCAAGATTCTACACTTCTAAGGAGCTCCCAGCAAGGCAGCTGTCCCCGGCCCAGGGAACACAGCAGAAGGCCAGCTGTACTAGCCCATCTCACAGCCCAAGGCTTATGAGTGCAAGAGGGGGAAGGGAAATTGGACAGGGGCAGGGATCAGGCGCTACAAGAGTAGCAAAGTTACCTTAGTGCACTTGAGTTCCTCCTCTGTCAACAGACACTGAGCTGACCCATCCCTGTCCCCAGCGCACCTGAGCCCCAGCCTGGCAGAACGGCAGGCATGTGGGCCCAAATAGAAGGGTCCCTAGTGGTGACGAAGACCGAGAACGAGCCAGAGATTGACGCAGCAGCATCGCGCGGGCCTAAACACATTCCCCTCTATTGTTCCTGGGAGAGTGGGGGTCTGGCAAGGGAGGAGCGGAGAGAGAGATGGGGGAGGGACAGGAAGGGGTGGAGGTTGGAGAGTTCAGGAGGAGGGACGGGAGGCAAAGGGGAGGGGGCCGCGAGGCCGGAGCCAGCCCTCCGCTGGCCAAGGACCCAAGGCCAGCAGCACCAGCCACAGGGAAGTGCAAACAGGCGGGCGGGGAGGGTGCAGCCCGGCGCCCACGTCCACCCGGAGCCCCCTCCCAGGCCCAGGCCAGCTGGGAATAGCTCTTCCGTCCTCAGGAGCCTCCGAGTGCTGGGAAGAGGCCGGAAACCCGCGGAGTATACCGGGAACCCAAAGAAACCTCCAACACTGCCGCTCCCTGTGCCCTCATTAGCACCCCTGGAAGGCCTCCACCGGTCGGGCGACCCCGCCCAGCAGGGAGACAGTCACCCCACCGCCACCACCCACTGGGGACCCTGCTCCCGCCCCAGCTCTCAGTCTGGACTGCCTGTCCCGGGGGAAGCCCAAACCCTCCTTCTCACCAAGAACCGCACTCTACACTCCACCCCCATTCAATCAATCTTTCCATCCTTCCCTCCATTCTCGGCGGGGGGAGGGGGGGGCGGGCTTTGGCTCAGACCTGAGATTCAGCCCTAACTGCTCCCCACTCCCTCTGTAACCCCTGCCAAGCAACTACACCGTCCCACGTCTGAGTTTCCTCAACTGTCAAAGGGGACAGGAACAGTGCTGCGTCACGGACGTTGTGCAGAAGGTGCCGCGACAATGCCAGGCGCACGGCAGGCTCAGTCAACAATAGTTGTGCGGCTGACGGTGGGACTGTCAGGCCTGGGCCCATCTGAAAACCCCTTCACTTCCACTCCTGCCCCTGCTGATGGGACGCAAACCAAATGCGCTGGCTTTGCCACTACGAGGAACAAAGGCCGTTCCCCCACCTAGGGGACCCGCCGTCAACCACCCTCAACCCCACCTCAGGGCCCCACGCTGGGCCTAGCTCGGCTCATTCGAATTCCAAAGCATCTCCTCTGAGCCGGGATCTGCGACTCTTTCTTGCCCTGGAGGGACCAGTAACGAGAACCCACGGTCATCACCGAGGCCACGCAGGGAGTGCAGAGGGCTGTGGGGTATCCAAGGAGGACCCCGAGCCCAGAGGAGCGCCAAAGGCCCGGAAAGAGGGAGGACAGAGGCAGAGAGTGGCTGGACAAGGTACTGACTGAAGATAACAGGAAGCCCTGCTGAGAAGTCGGGACTTAGACGACAATGGCACTTCAGTGGACGGTTTTCAGCGGCGGCGGGTAAGGTAGGGGGTTCATCTGAGCGGATTGGTTTTACAAGTTCCCTCTGGCTTCAGCATGGGGAGCGGCCGAGAGGGGCAAGAATGGACAGAGAGAGACTGAGAAATATCAAAAGAGCAGGTTAAAAAAACATAGTAGTGCCGGGTGCGAGGGCTCACGCCTGCAGTCCCAGCACACTTTGGCAGGCCGAGGCGGGAGGATCACGAGGTCAAGAAATAGAGACCATCCTGGTCAACAGGGTGAAACCCTGTCTCCACAAAAAACACAAAAATTAGCCGGCGTGGGGGCGCGCGCCTGTAGTCCCAGCTACTCCGGAGGCTATGGCAAGAGAATCGCTTGAACCCCGGAGGCGAAGGCTGCAGTGAGCTGAGATCACTCCACTGCACTCCAGCCTGGCGACAGAGCGAGACTCGGTCTCAAAAAAAAAAAAATAGCTTACTTGTCTGGCCGCCTTTTATTCTCACACACCCCCTTCCGTCAGGAAAAGTCAGAGCTCCAGTAGGCAGATGGGGAAACTGAGGCTCCGAGACGCCTCCTATTTTGCAGAGCGATTTCCCTACCTACGAGACCTGAGGCCCTGCCTGCAGCGGGACGTCGCCGCCTCTCCCAGCACACACATCCACTCCAACCCCAGAAAACCATAGGGGGCGGAGGCTTCCTTTTTAAAAATCAGAAAAGAACGTTACATTTCCGGCCTGCAAACCTGGGCCGCCAGCGCAGCCTGCGGAAAGGGGGCCTGTGGGCGCGGGTGAAGTTTCTCTCCAGCGCCTAGGCTCCCCCATCCGGGCGCAAACACCCGGAGCAAGCGCGCCCGGCGGCCCCTCCTCCCGCGGAAGCGGCTAATCGCGCGGCGCCAGGACGGCTCCCCGGCTCCCCGGCTCCCCGGCTCCCCACCTCGCCACCTCCCCCGCCGGGCCGGGCCGCCGTCCCAACCTCTAGCCACAGCTGGTGCGGCCAGGCCTGGCGGGACTGGCTCCGCTTCCCGCGTGCCGCGCCCCCCGCGCCGCGCCCACCGCCCCGCGCGTCCCCAGGCCACGGCTCCTGCCGGCTGGCAAAGGCGGCGGGGAGGGCGGGGAGAGCTCCCCCAGCTCGCAGCGACAGGTGGCCGGGCGGGAAACGCTACCCGACGTCCGCCGCGAATCCCTCCAGGGGCTGCCACACCCACCCCTTGCCGAGTAGGAGCAACCCGCGTTCCCCAAACAAGCCCAGAGAAACCCAGCCCGGAGCCCCCACCGCTGCCGAGCTAGAAGACCCTGCAGACTGGGGGACGATGGGGGAGGCGGCGGCAGAGGAGGCCGAAGCTGCAGCCCTGCGGCTCCTGGGACCTCGGGCCGGGGGCGCCCACCACGCCCCTCCTGGAGTCCCCGAGAAGAGCTCCCTACCTCGAGACGCGTCCTACTCCGCCGGCCGCTTCGCTCTGACTGGGAGCGCGGCGCTGGGGAGGGGGCGTGGCCACGGGCCTGGGTGGGGCACTGAGGTCCCGCCCCCAGGAGCTCCCGGCCAATGGCGCTCCAGGAAGGAACCCAGGAAAGCAGGGGCGGGGCGGGCGGGAGTGGAGCCGACAGGACCTTTGTGTCCGCGCCGGGGACTGGCGGGAGCGCAAGGCGCAGGTCCCGGGCGGGCAGGGCTGGGCCGCACCCACCGGCAGAAAACGCCCCTGAAAGGTGGTGGAATTGGGTCCCTACGCCGGTGCAGTTCCTTTCCATCACCACGCGAGCCAGGTGCAACCCCCACCTGCCTTTGGCTTCGGAAGCCGGATAAGCCCGGGGGGTGCGCCACTTTTAGCATAAAGGAGATGAAGGAATGAAAAGAGAGAAGAAAACAAGCAAAACACAGGAGGAAAAGGGAAAGAAAACATGCACACACACACACACACACACGCACCCCACCCCCCCAGGAAAACGAGTTTTTTCCCGTTTGGGATGTTGGTTTTGTTCTCTTGTTTCATTTCCAGCCTTCCTTGAGCCCTCTGTTTTTGGTAGTAAATGGAGTTGCTTCTGTTTTGCGGAAAAGGAAACTGAGGCACAGAGAGGCGACAGCCAGTTTCCGCATCAAAAAAATAAAAAAATAATAATAAATAAATAATTCACTTGGGCTGGGCGTGGTGGCTCACGCCTGGAATCCCAGAACTTTGGGAAGCCGAGGCAGGACGATCTCGTAAGCCCAGGAGTTCAACACCAGCCTGGACAATAGAGCAGGACCCCTTCTCTACAAAAATATATTTTTTTAATTAGCCAGGAGTAGTAGCACCCACCTGTAGTCCCAGCTACTGGGGAGGCTGAGGTGGGAGGATCCCCTGAGCCTGGGAGATGGAGGCTGCGGTGATCCGTGATTGTGCCACTGCCCTCCAGCCTGGGCAACAGAGTAAGGTTTATAGCAGTATTGCTCATAAGAGCCAAAAGGTAGAAACAACTCAGATGTCCATCAAGTGATGAAAGGGTAAACAAAATGTTGTACATCTGTCTATACAGTAGACAAATGTTGGGTGGTCAACAGGAGTGAAATCTTGATGCATACCACAACACAGAGGAACCTTCGAAACATGCTAAGAGAAAGAAGTCAGACACAAAAGGCTACACGTGGATTCCATCTGTGTAAAATGTCCCGAATGGGGCCTGGCACGGTGGCTCACGCCTGTAATCCCAGTACTTTGGGAGGCTGAGGCGGGTGGGTCACCTGAGGTGAGGAGTTCTAGACCAGTCTGGCTAACATGGTGAAATTCCAGTTCTACTAAAAATACAGAAACTAGCCAGGCGTGGTGGTGCGAACCTACAATCCCAGCTACTTGGAAGGCTGAGGCAGGAGAATCGCTTGAACCCAAGAGGCGAAGGTTGCAGTGAGCCAAGATCGCTGCACTGTACTCCAGCCTGGGCAACAAGAGGGAAACCGTCTCAAAGAAAAAAAAAATGTATTGAATAGGCAAATCCCTAGAGACAGGAAGTAGGTTAGGGGTTGCTAGAGGCTGGGGGTGGGGGTAGGGGTAGATGGTTGATACTTAAAGGGTACAGGGGTTTTTCTTGAAATGATGAAAATGTGCTGCAATTGATGGTGGTGATAGTTGCACAAGTCTGTGAATATACTAAAAATCATTGAATTGTGTGCTTTCAATGGGTGAATTGTATGGTGTGTGAATTATGACTCAGTTAAGACATTTATTAAAAAGGCAAGGCTAGGCAGGGCGTGGTGGCTAGCGCCTGTAATCCCAGCACTTTGGGAGCCCGAGTCGGGCAGATCATGAGGTCAGGATTTCAAGACCAGTTTGGCCAACATAGTGAAACCCCGTCTCTTCTAAAAATACAAAAATTAGCGGGGCATGATGGCCTGTGCCTGTAATCCCAGCTAGTTGGGAGGCTGAGGCAGGAGAATTGCTTGAACTCAGGAGTTGGAAGTTGCAGTGAGCCGAGACTGTGCCGCTGAAATCCAGCTTGGGCAACAGAGCAAGACTTCATCTCAAAAGAAAAAAAAAGTCAAGGCCAGGTACAGTGGCTCACACCTGCAATCCCAGTACTTTGGAAGGCCAAGGTAGGCGGACCACTTGAGCTCGGGAGTTCAAGACCTGCTTGGCCAACATGGTAAAACCCCATCTCTACTAAAAACACAAAAATTAGGCCAGGCGCAGTGGCTAACACCTGTAATCCAAGCACTTTGGAGGCCAAGGGGGGCGGATCACCTGAAGTCGGGAGTTCAAGATCAGCCTGACCAACATGGTGAAACCCCGTCTTTAAATAAATAAATAAATAAATAAAAATAGAAAACACAAAAGTTAGCCCATCGTGGTGATGGGCGCCTGTAATCCCAGCTACTCGAAAGGCTGAAGCAGGAGAATCGCTTGAACCCAGGAAGTGGAGGTTGCAGTGAGCCGAGATCACGCCACTGCACTCCCACCTGAGTGACAGCAAGTCCCTGTCTCAAAAAAAAAAAAAAAGTCAAAGATAAATTTTAAAAAAATTTAATTCTTGGGCTGGGCATGGTGGCTCACACCTGGCAGGAGGCAGGAGGATCTCTTAAGTTCAGGAGTTCAAGACCAGCATGGGTAATAGAGCAGGACCCCTTCTCTACAAAAAAAAAATTGTTTTAATTAGCCAGGAGTAGCAGCACCCACCTGTAGTCCCAGCTACTGAGGAGGCTGAGGTGGGAGCATCCCTTGAGCCCGGGAGATGAAGACTGCAGTGATCCATGATTGTGCCACAGCACTCCAGCTTGGGTGACAAAGTAAGGTTTATTGCAGTATTACTCCTAATAGCCAAAAGGTGGAAACAGCTCAGATGTCCATCAAGTGATGAAAGGATAAACAAAATGTTGTGTACCTATACAGTTGACAACTGTTCAGTCATCAACAGGAATGCAAACTTGATGCCTGCCACAACACAGAGGAACCTTGAAAACAGGCTAAGAGAAGGAAGCCAGACACAAAAGCCACATGTTGTGTGATTCCATCTGTATAAAATGTCCTGAATAAGCAAGTCCCTAGACACAGGAAGTAGGTTAGGGGTTGCCAGGGGTGGGAGTGGGGGATAGACAGTTAATATTGACAGGGGTTTCTTTTTGAGATGACGAAAATGTGCTGAAATTGATGGTGGTCATAGTTGCACAAGTCTGTAAATATACTAAAAATCACTGAATTGTGTGCTTTCAATGGGTGAGCTGTACGGTGTTTGAATTATGACTCACTCGGTAAAGCTGTTTATTAAAAAGTCAAGGCCGGGTACAGTGGCTCATGCCTGTAATCCCAGCACTTTGGGAGGCTGGGGTGGGCGGGTCACTTGAGGTCAGGAGTTCACAACCAGCCGGGCCATGGTGAAACCCTGTCTCTACTAAAAATACAAAACTTAGCCTGGTGTGGTGGTAAACGCCTGTAATCCCAGCTACTCAGGAGGCTGAAGCACAAAAATCACTTGAACCTGAGAGGTAGAGATTGCAGTGAGCCGAGATCGCACCACTGCAGTGCAGCCTGGGTAACAGAGCCAGACTCCATCTCAATAAATAAATAAATAAATAAATAGACAAGTGAGGACCCTGGGATGGGCGGGGGAAGGCCATGACCAGGAGGGGCACAAGGTGGGATTCTAGGATCTGGTAAACTTCTGTTCCTCAGTCTGGGTACATGGGTGGGTTCACTTTATGAAAATTCATCCATGGCCAGGCACGTTGGCTCATGCCCGTAATCCCAGCTACTTGGGAGGCCAAGACAGCAGGATGACTAGAAGCCAGTTCTACACAAGCCTAGGCAGCATAGCAAGATTTTGTCTAAAATTTAAAAAAAGAGAAAGAAAGGGAGAGAAGGAGTGAGGGAGGGAGGGAGGGAAGATCCAGAGAGAGAAAGAAAAAGAAGGAAAGAGGGCTGGGAAAGGTGGCTCGTGCCTGTAATCCCAACACTTTGGAAGGCTGAGGCAGGCACATCACTTGAGCACAGGTGTCCGGGGTTACAGCGAGCTCTTGTCTGTAAAAAAGACACAGACTTCGTTTTTTAAGGCAGTTTAGGTTCACTGCCAAATTGAGTAGAAAGGGCTGGGCCTAGTGGCTCACACCTATAATCCCAGCACTTTGGGAGGCTGATGCCGGAGGATCACCCAAGGTCAGGAGTTTGAGACCAGCCTAGCCAATATGGTGAAACGCTGTCTCTACTAAAAATACAAAAATTAGCTGGGCATGTTGGGGACACCTGTAATCCCAGCTACGCAGGAAGCTGAGGCTGGAGAATTGCTTGAATCCGGTAGACAGAAGTTGCAGTGAGCCAAGATCACGCCACTGCACTCCAGCCTGGGCGGCAGAGTGAGACTCCCATCTTAAAAAAAAAAAAATTAGCTGGATGTGGTGGCACACACCTCTGGTCCCAACTACTTGGGAGGCCGAGGGAGGAGGACAAATTGAACCCAGTAGGTCGAGGCTGCAATGAGCCATGATTGCACCACTGCATTCCAATCGGGCAATAGACAGATCCTGTCTCAAAACAAAAACTGAGCAGAAAATACAGAGATTTCCCGGACACTCCTGACCAGCACACATGCACAGCCTCCTGTCATCAACATCACACACCCGAGTGGTGCATTTGTTACAGTGGGTCAACCTACACTGACACGTCATTGCCCAGAATCCATGGTTTAAATTTGGGTCACTCCTGGTGCTGTACGTTCTCTTTCTTTGAATAAATGTGTAATGACATGGATCTCCCATTACAGTTTCATACAGAGTAGTTTCACTGCCTGAAAAATCCTGTTTTTCTTTTGTTTGTTTTTTGAGACGGAGTCTCACTCTGTCGCCCAGGCTGGAGGGCAGTGGCGTGATCTCGGCTCACTGCAACCTCGGCCTCCCGGGTTCAAGCAATTCTCCTGCCTCAGCCTCCCAAGTAGCTGGGATTAGAGGTGTGCACCACTGTGCCCAGCTAAGTTTTTGTATTTTTAGTAGAGACAGGGTTTCACCATGTTGGCCAGGCTGGCCTCGAACTCCCAACCTCGTGATCTGCCTGCCTCGGCCTCCCAAAGTGCTGGGATTACAGGCATAAGCCACCGCGCCTGGCTGAAAAATCCTATTTTTAAACAGCTTTATGAAATATAACTGACATCCTATAAAATGCACACATTTAAAGTGTATAGTCTTTGTTGTGGTGGTGGTGGTTGTGACGGAGTCTCTCTCGTCCAGGCTAGAGTCCAGTGGTGCGATCTCGGCTTACTGCAACCTCTGCCTCCTAGGCTCAAGACATCCTCCCACCTCAGCCTCCCTAGTAGCCGGGACCACAGGTGTGGGACACCACACCTGGCTAATTTTTTTTCTTTAATTTTTAGTAGAAACCAGGTTTTGCTATGTTGCCCAAGCTGGTGTCAAACTCCTGAGCTCAAGCAATCCAGCTGCCTCCACCTCCCAAAAGTGCTGGGATTACAGGCCTGAGCCCCCGCGCCTGGCCACGTGTACAGGTCTTTGTAGGGACATGTTTTCATTTATCTTGGGTCAACACTAAGATTGGAGTGGCATTTATCACAACTAGAGGCAACAGAATCCATACGAAGTTGTGAAATATGTATTCATGTGTGGTGTGTAAAGATTTTACTGTAAATTGCTTTTTAATTTTTCTTTTATGTTACCATTAGGGCATTACATTGAACTTTTTTAGGAGACAGGGTCTCACTGTGTTGCCCAGGCTGGAGTGCAGCCACGCCATCTCAGCTCACTGCAATCTCTGCCTCCCGGGTTCAAGTGATTCTCCTGCCTCAGCCTCCCAAGTAACTGGGATTACAGGCACATGCCACAATTCTCGGCTCATTTTTTTATTTTTAGTAGAAATGGGGTTTCACCACGTTGGCCACGCTGCTCTCAAATTCCTGTGATTGCCTCAAGTGATCCTCCCTCGGCCTCCCAAAGTGCTGAGATTACAGGCATGAGCTACCACATCCAGCCTGAACTTTTTCTTAACATATGTGTTAAGAAACATGTATTTCTATGGATTTCATCCCGGGATGGCACAGGGCCCATTGCAAATGTTTCTTTGAGAACGGGGATCTGGTGGCTGGTAGGATGCGAAGTACAGCTCAGGGCTCGTGCCAGAAAACACCCAAGAGGCCCCGGCTAAGCGGGAGCTCTTCCTGTTGCAGAGGGTGGGGAGCATAGGCAGTGGTGGGATGGGGCTGGGGCCGGGCACGGCCTGTCTCCGCCTCCATGTGGTCAAAGCTGACCCTCTTTCCCTATGTGGCTTTTGGGGTTTTCACCTCACCCTGCTGACAAGGTCACACATATATTCTGCAGCATTTCTTGTTTCTTTCTTTCTTTTTTGAGATGAGGTCTTTCTTCACTGCCCAGGCTGGAGTGCAGTGAAGTGATTACCGCTCACTGCAGCCTCGACCTCCAGGTTTCCTCCTCAGCCTCCCAAGTAGCTAGGACTACAGGCACATGTCACCACACCTGGCTAATTTTTGTATTGTTAGTAAAGACGGGGTTTCACCATGTTGGCCAGGCTGTTCGCAAGCTCCTGACCTCAGGTGATCCGCTTGCCTTGATCTCCCAAAGTGCTGGGATTATAGGCATGGAGCCACCGCACCTGGCCCCAATTTCATTCTTGTAGTTATTTTTAAATATACAGCTGGGCTTTGGTGGCTCACACCTGTAATCCCAGCACTTTGGGAGGGTGAGGTGTGGGTGGACCACTTCAGTCCAAGAGTTCGAGACCAGCCTGGGCAACAAGGCGAAACCCCCATCTGTACAAAAACTACAAAAAATTAGCTGGGCGTGGTGGCATGCGCCTGTAATCCCAGCTACTTGGGAGGCTGAGGTGGGAGGATCACTTGAGCCTGGGAGATGGAGTTTGCAGAGCTGAGACTGCATCACTGCACTCCAGCCTGAGCAACAGAGGGAGACCCTGTCTCAAGAATCAATAAATAAACTAAAATATGCAATAAATTATTGTTGACTATGGTCACCTGGTTGTGCTATCAAACACTGGATCTTATTAATTCTAACTACACTTTCATCCCATTAACCATCTCGACTTTATCCCCCCTCTTGGCTACCCTTCTTAGCCCCTGGTAACCAACTACTCTCTTTCTCCGTGAGTTTAATTGTTTTAATTTTTAGCTCTGCCTGGCACGGTGGCTCACACATGTAATCCCAGCACTTTGGGAGGCTGAGGTGGGCAGATCATGAGGTCAGGAGTTCGAGACCAGTCTGACCAACATAGAGAAACCCTGTCTTTACTAAAAATACAAAATTAGCTGGGCGTGGTGGCGCATGCCTGTAATCCAAGCTACTCAGAAGGCTGAGGCAGGAGAATCGCCTCACCACTGCACTCCAGCCTGACAACAGAGTGAGACTCTGTCTGAAAAAAAAAAAAAAAGAACGTGTCTTGCACCTGTTTCCTCCACTAAAATGTGGGCTCCTTGGGGTAAGCATCTCATTTGCCTTGCTCAATTTTGTGTTATCTGCCTTGCTCAATTTTGTGTGCCTGGCATATATTAGGTGCTCAATAAATGCACATTGAAGAAACAGGGGCAGGCCAGGCACAGTGGCTAACACCTGTGATCCCAGCATATGGAATGGCCAAGGCAGGAGGATCACTTGAGGTCAGGAGTTCGAGACCAGTCTGGCCAACATAGTAAAACCCCATCTCCACCAAAAAAATACAAATTTACACCAGGCGCAGTGGCTCACGCCTGTAATCCCAGCACTTCAGGAGGCCAAGCAGGGGGGACCACGAGGTCAAGAGATCGAGACCATCCTGGCCAACATGGTGAAACCCCATGTCTACTAAAAATACAAAATTAGCTAGGAGTGGTGGCACACACCTTTAATCCCAGCTCCTCCAGAGGAGGCTGAGGCAGGAGATTTGCTTGAACCCAGGAGGTGGAGGTTGCAGTGAGCCAAGGTCGAGTCACTGCACTCCACCCTGGGCAACAGAGCGAGACTCTGTCTCAAAAAAAAAAAAATACAAATTTACCCAGGTGTGGTGGCGGATGCCTGTAGTTCTAACTACTTGGGAGGCTGAGGCAGAAGAATCGCTTGAACCTGGGAGGTGGAGGTTGCAGTGAGCTGAGATGGTCCCAGTGCACTCCAACCTGGGCAGCAAGAGCGAGACTCTCTCTCTTAAAAAAAAAAAAAAACAACTGCTTGACACACAGACACTTCACATACCCAGACCTCCCACACAAACACACAGGTGGAAGCACACACAACCACACTCCCTTCACATCCACACCCCAAGGCTTTCTCAGTCTGGAGCTGGCCCTTCCTCCTCCATCAGGCAGGCCTCCAGGATCTGAGGGAAGGGGACAGAAGGATGGATGGACAGATGGCAGCTGCTGGGGAAGAAGTGGCCCTGACACTCCTATCCCTTCAGATCGGGGGGCCTCCATCAGTACCTGGGAAGGAGAATTCCACCTCCTTTTGTCTCCCTGAGTCAGCAATGTGACTGGAGTGGCAACGGTGGCACCTGCAGCAGCCCCTACACCTCATTCACCCCCACCCCCATCTATCCACTCCTCACCGCAAGCTGGAAGATAAGGCAGTCAGGGTGGTAAGCAGAGCCGGAAATTCAACCCAGAGTGGTTAAGGGATGCCCTGGACCCAGCAAGTCCCCGCCCTGGGGCTCCAGGGTCCACAAGCACAAGGGGTATATGGGACCCCACTGCTGAGCCAGAGTGAGGAAGGCAGGGCTCCAGGCAGGAACAAGCCACTGCCTCATCTGCAGGCCCCTCTGTAACCCAGCCCCCCGCACCGATTGTGCAATCATTACAGGTACAACTCATTCCTCCGATTCCTTCTTCCTTATTATCTCATCGCCTCTGCTCAAGCTGGGCCCTCTGGGAAGAGAGGGTGAGTAGGAAGGAAAAAAATGTCCCATCTCCTTTTCCCATAAACAACCCTGGCCACAGAGTCTTCCTGATTGCACGCAAAGAAAGCGTAGCCCAGAGAGGGCGAGTCTGGTGCCCTGAATCACACAGCAGGAAAGGCACCACACGGGCCTCCTCAGGTCCCCAGGCTGCCAAAAGTCCAAGCTCATTGCATTCCTGGGTGGCCTACCCCCTACTCTGGCCTTTGTGACTCTGCTAATTGAATTTGCTATGTCATGGTTCTTGTTAATATGTTAATTGCCAACTTACTGCAAGCTTTCCATGTGCTAGGTATGGAGCTAACTGCTTCATGTGGCTATCTGGGTTTTGTTTTTCTTTTCTTTCTTTCTTTTTTTTTTTTTTTGAGAGTCTTGCTCTGTCACCCAGGAGTACAGTGGTGTGATCTTGGCTCACTGCAGCCTCCACCGCACAGGTTTAAATGATTCTCCTGCCTGAGCCTCCCGAGTAGCTGGGATTACAGGTGCACACCACCACGCCTGGCTAATTTTTGTATTTATAGTAGAAATGGGGTTTCACCATGTTGGTCAGACCAGTCTCAAACTCCTGACCTCAAGTGATCCTCTCGCCTGGGCCTCCCAAAATGTTCGGATTACAAGCATGAGTCATTGTGCCCAACCCATAGATTTCTTTCATTCTTCAGTCATTTGAACAATTTTACTTTTTTTGAGACGGAATCTTGCTCTGCTGCCCAGGCCGGAGTACAGTGCTATGATTCAGATCACTCCAGCCTCTGCCTCCCAGGTTCAAGCAATTCTCCATACCTAAGCCTCTTGAGTAGCTGGGATTACAGGCACGCACCACCACACCCAGCTAATTTTTTAATTTTTATAGATACAGGGTTTCCCCATGTTGGCCAGGCTGGTCTTGAACTCCTGACCTCAGATGATCCACCTGCTTCGGCCTCCCAAAGTGCTGGGATTACAGGCATGAGCCACCATGTCCGGCCTGAAAAATCTTTATTGAGCATATACTACAGGGCAGGGAGTGTGCTAGGAACTGGGAAGACAGCTATGAACAAAATTGACATCCTACCCTCACGAAGCTGACATTTTAGGGGCAATAGAGAAAAATCAACTATTTAAACAAAACATGAGCAGCTACCTACTTTGAGAAGGTAACAGCTGTCAGCACTGAACCAGATGATGTGATAGAGGTGATATGGGGTCGGCTTCTCTCATCCAAGTGGCCACAGCAGCCCTGCATGAAAAAGTGACAATGAAGCCAGGCATGGTGGCTCACACCTGCAATCCCAGCATTTTGAGAGGCTGCTTTGGCTTCCTCCCCTGCAAAATAAGAATACTTTCTGCTGAGAATGTTATGAGCTGAGCATGGTGGCTCTTGCCTGTAATCCCAGTGCTTTGGGAGGCCAAGGTGGGTGGATCACTTGTGCCCAGGAGTTTGAGACCAGCCTGGGCAACACAGTGAGACGCTCATCTCTACAAAAAAAAAAAAAAGGAAAAATGAGCCAGGTCTGGTGTCACGAGCCTGTAGTCCCAGCTACTCAGGAGGCTGAGGCTGGAGGATCCCTTTGGCCTGGGAGGTTGAAGCTGCAGTGAGCTGAGATCGCATCACTGTACTCCAGCCTGGTGACCTTGTCTCAAAAAAATAAGGAAGGAAGAAAGGAAGGACGGGAAGAAAGGAAGAAGTGAGGGAGGGAGGAAGGAAGAGAGGAAGGAAAGGAAAGAACGGACGGAAGGAGAGGCAGGAAGAAAGGAAAGGAAAAGGAATGAAAGACAGAGAGAGAGAGAGACCGGGTGCGGTGGCTCACCCCTGTAATCCTAGCACTTTGGGAGGCCAAGGCTGGCAGATCACCTGAGGTCAGGAGTTCGAGACCAGCCTGACCAACACAGAGAAACCCTGTCTCTATTAAAAATGCAAAATTAGCCAGGCGTGGTGGCGCATGCCTGTAATCCCAGCTACTTGGGAGGCGGAGACAGGAGAATCGCTTGAACCTGGGAGGCGAAGGTTGCGGCGAGCCGAGATCACCCAACTGCACTCCAACCTCAGCAACAAGAGTGAAACTGTGGGAATAGGGGAAGGGAAGGGGGAAGCGAAGAGAGAAAGGAAGGGAAGGGAAGGCGGAAGGGAAGAGAAGGGAAAGCGGAAGGGAAAAGAAGGGAAGGCGGAAGGGAAAAGAAGGGAAAGCGGAAGGGAAGGCGGAAGGGAAAAAGAAGGGAAGGCGGAAGGGAAGAGAAGGGAAGGTGGAAGGGAAAAAGAAGGGAAGGCGGAAGGGAAGAGAAGGGAAAGCGGAAGGGAAGGCAGAAGGGAAAAGAAGGGAAGGCGGAAGGGAAGAGAAGGGAAAGCGGAAGGGAAGAGAAGGGAAAGTGGAAGGGAAGGCAGAAGGGAAGAGAAGGGAAGGCGGAAGGGAAGAGAAGGGAAGGCGGAAGGGAAAAGAAGGGAAGGCGGAAGGGAAGAGAAGGGAAGGCGGAAGGGAAGAGAAGGGAAAGCGGAAGGGAAAAGAAGGGAAGGCGGAAGGGAAGGTAGAAGGGAACAGAAGGTGGAAGGGAAGGTCTGTCTCACTGAATTTTCACAACACACTTAATTTTTTTTTTTTTTTTTTGAGACAAGGTCTTGCTCTATTGCCCAGGCTGGAAGGCAGTGGCACAGTCACGGCTCACTGCAACCTCGACCTCCTGGGCTCAAGCAGTCCTCTTGCCTCAGCCTCCCAAGTAGGTGGGACTATACATTGTGCACCACAATACCCAGTTAATTTTTTGTGTTATTAGGGACAGGGTTTCGCCATGTTGTCCAGGATGGTCTAGAGCTCCTGGGCTCAAGCGACCCGCCCACCTCGGCCTCCCAGAGTGCTGGGATTACAGGTGTGAGCCGCCATGCCCAGCTCATAACACTCTCAGCAGAAGGTATTATTTTGCAGGGGTGGAAACTGAGGCTCAGAGAGGAGAAGATACCTGTCCGGAGTCACCCAGCTTGGAGTGGGAGTCCACAATTTGACCAACTTCATCCTCCTCAGTGCCAGGCCTTATTTAGGGGATGAAGAGGTTTAAAAAACAAAAAACTGTCGGTCGCTGTGCGGTCGCTGTGGTTCACATCTGGAATCCCAGCATTTTGGGGGGCTGGGGCAGGCGGATCACCTGAGGTTGAGAGTTTGAGACCAGTCTAACCAACAGGGAGAAACCCCGTCTCTACTAAAAATACAAAAATTAGCGAGTGTGGTGGCAGATGCCTGTAATCCCAGCTACTTGGAAGGCAGAGTCAGGAGAATCACTTGAACCTGGGAGGCAGAGGTTGCGGTGAGCTGAGATCGCGCCATTGCATTCCAGCCTGGGCAACAAGAGCGAAACTCCGTCTCAAAACAAAACAAGTCTTCCAGAAGCCCTGACCCATGCGACTTCCTGGGTGCTGAGGGCCTGGGGTCTAATTCAGCTCTCCTGCAGCCGTGCTGTGCGACCTGGACTGGCTTTGCAACCTCTTCAGCCAGGCCTGTGGGTGATGAGGACTCCTCACCCCATGGCAGGGTCTGGGGCATAGAACCTGCAGAGGGAGAAATTGAGGCGGACTCTCAGCAGCCCGGTGCTGCCCCCTTGTGGCGATGGCCAAGATGCGCAGAGCAGGAGCGCATCCCCCCATCAGCTCCCTCACCCATTCACCCTCAAGGCTTCCCCAGTTCAGACACCACGCCTGGGGTCCCAACCTGTGTTAGAGGGAAAAATCCCTTCAAAATCCACGGGGGGGGCGGGGAGGGCACGGTGGAAAGGACACCTCACCCCAAGGCAGGGTTTGGGGCATAGAACCTGCAAAGGGGGCCGGGCACCGTGGCTTACGCCTGTAATCCCAGCACTTTGGGAGGCCGAGGCGGGCGGATCACCTGAGGTCAGGAGTTTGAGACCAGCCTGGCCAACATGGCGAAAACCCGTCTCTATTTAAAAAAAAAAAAAAAAAAAAAGCCTGCGGCGAACTCACAACAGCCCAGTGCTGCCCCCTTGTGGTAATGGCCAAGATGGGCAGATCAGCAGCGCATCCCCCCATCCGCTTCCTCACCCACTCACCCTCAAGACTCCCCAGTTCTAACCTCACTCCTAGGGTCCCAACCTGTGTTAGGGGAACCATCACTTCAAATCCCATAGGAGGGCCGGGCGCGGTGGAGAGAGGACTGCTCACCCTATGGCGGGGTTTGGGGCATAGAACCTGCAGAGGGAGAAATTGAGGCGGACTCACAGAAGCTCAGTGCTGCCCCCTTGTGGCGATGGCTAGGACGGGCAGAGCGTGAGCGCATCCCCCCCAACAGCTTCCTCGCTCATTTACCCTCAAGGCTTCCCCAGTTCAGACACCACGTCTGGTGTACCAACCTATGTTAGGGGGCACCATCACTTCAAAATCCACAGTGGGCCAGGCATGGTGGAGAGAGGACTCCTCA